>CAUYSK010031727.1:0-12268 GCA_963575035.1 Avahi laniger
CAATTGCAAAGATGTGGAAACAACTCAAATGTCCATCAACACATGAGTGGATTAATAAACTGTGGTATATATATACCATGGAGTACTATTCAGCTTTAAGAAACAATGGTGATATAGCACCTCTTGTATTCTCCTGGAAAGAGCTGGAATGCATTCTACTAAGTAAAGTATTCCAAGAATGGTAAAACAAGCACCACATGTACTCACCATCAAATTGGTATTAACTAATCAACACATAAGTGCACATATAAGAATAACATCTATTGGATGTCAGGCAGGGGGGAGAGGGGAGGAGGGGATGGGTATTTGCATACACAAAGAGTGCGATGCACACCATCCAGGGGATGGACACGCTTGAAGCTCGGACTTGGGGGGGGAGGGTGGGCAAAGGCAACATACGTAACCTAAACATCTGTACCCCCATAATATCCTGAAATAAAAAAATAAACAAATAAAAAAATAAAATGTGTTTCTTTGGAAAGAATTCTGACCCAAAGACATTATATTTTTAAATCAACCTTGAAAACAATCTTTTTGGAAGAAAAAATAGAAAAATTATTAATACGTTATCAAATCAAAATATTGCAAAGTACAGCGGTTATTGAATATTTGGTATAGTGGTCTGTGAAAGTTGAAGGCCAAAATTACAGCTATTAAATAGATCAGATCTTATGGAAAAATTCAGTTTCTATTTGTTTGTTTTTTCTTCTTGGACTTCCCTGAAAAATTCTATTCTTGCAGCAGGGATGCATTTTTTTAAGTTTAATGGAAAGTAGCAGTTATGGAAAAATAACTAAGGCCATCACTCGAAGTATGGAAATTAATGACATACACGGTATAAACTTGTAGTTGCCCATCTTGTGTGACTTCTCTTCCTTTACTGAATGCAGCCCTACAGCAAAGGGCAGCTCTGCGTCATTTCCCTCTTCCCCTGAGCACCTGCAGCCTGGGAAGTAGGCAGACTACGACAGGGCAGAACAGAGAGATCCCAGGAAGCTTCTGCCTGCAGAGTGGAGCTGCATGTTGACCTGGGCTTCACACCCCATCCTCTTCACATGAGGAAGAGGTCGGTGTCCGCCTAACTTAATCAGCAACAGAGAATTTGGCACCAAGAAATAAATTATCCTGGGTAGAGCTGGAGCCCATTCTAAGTGAAGTAGCACAAGAATGGAAAAACAAGCACCATCAAATTGGTATCAACTGATCAACACTTGCGTGCACACATAGTAGTAACATTCATTAGGTGTCGGGCAGGTGGGCGGGAGGAGGGATGGGTATAAACACACCTAATGGGTGCGGCGCTCATCGTCAGGGGATGGACATGCTCGAAGCTCTGACTCGGGTGGGACAAAGGCAATATATGTAACCTAAACATTTCTAGCCCCGTAAAATGCTGAAATAAAAAATAAAAAAATTAAAACAAAAGAAATAAATTGAACCTAAACGTGATAGTTTGCATAGGGGAGGAGGATTATTGACTGAAAGCAAATAAACTGGAAGTTTAC
The DNA here is from genome assembly GCA_963575035.1 of Avahi laniger. NCBI lineage: Eukaryota > Metazoa > Chordata > Mammalia > Primates > Indriidae > Avahi > Avahi laniger. The sequence goes on from CAUYSK010031727.1 coordinate 1,506, forward strand.
CAGATTTTGAGAAAAACCTACTCCCACATAGAACCAAAGTCTGGCCTTTAGCAGCCTGCGAAACCTGGAGTCCCCGGACCTAGGCTAGTAAGACACGTGTTGCGAAGCTGCACGGCCCCTCCAGAGGGAAGAACTGGGGCCATGAAAGGCGTGGCTGGGTGGTTCCAGGGACAAGTGACTGCTGGGCGAGTCCCATTCCTCCCTCGCCCTACTCCTTCTCCACCGTCATACATTAGATGACTTGGGAGCTGAGAATTTGTCTGTGTCTTTGGGATTACATACCACAGAGCTGCATATCAGCTTCATCTTCCACAGAATGGTATGAGCCCAAATATTAACATTGCCATAAAATATAAAGTATCGGAAGTGACTTAACTCTCCAGTGAGCTTTCAGAAAATGAACAGTAAGGTTCACCTCACTTCTCAAGTGGAATATTTAACTACTTATTTGACGATGGTATCTATAACAGCAGTAAATACTCGGACGTGTTCCTGGGAATGCTATTTAAGTAATACTTAGTATTAGCAGCAGCAATGGTATTAGTAACAAGCCATCTTCTGAGAGTCAGCTGTGTGCCTCGGTATCTGTGTGCTTGTCTTATAAATGACATCACCCCCATCTTAAAGATGAGAAAACCGAGGCTCATTAAAAGGTTAAATAACCTGTCCAAGCTACTACAGCTATTAAGTGACTTAAATGAACTATAGCCCCACCTCCTGTCTCTGAAGGCTCAGCATTGTACGTCTAACTAAAAAGTTGCCTAGCTTTATAAATACAGCAATGGTAGAGACATGAATCTTAGGCTGATCTAAACATGCTTTGAAATGTGAAGATAGGAAAAAGTGTTACACTGTCCCCAGCTCTAGCGGCACCAAATTTCCATTGTCTCTATGAGCGTGTGGATCCTAGCTGCATGGAATCGTTGTCTGAGTATTCACCACGGTAGGCGTTTTACAGAATGCAGAGCACACAAGGGTTGTGCATTTTTATGAGCTTATATTGTTTTGGAAAGAACATAAACCTAGGTCATTAACTCCTGATGGCTGTTTTAAAACACAGCTCTCCTAATTGTTCAGTAATAGGTAGTTGGTTAAATGAATTATGTATATTTTACAATGTGTAGCCATTAAAAAGTTCATTTCATGAGAATGTTCAGTAACATTAAAAATCACTTATGATCAATTGTGAGAGGAAACATTAAAGTCATTATATAAAAGGCTTATCATTTTCTTCTTTTTGTTTAAAAACCTGTAAACAAACATGTAGATGGATAAACAACAAAAAAGTTAATGGTGACTCAGGATGGTAAGATTTATGTGATTTTTAATTTTTTTCTTGAGCTTGCTTCATTTTTAATATTTTGACTTACAATATATTTATAATGAGAAAATAATATTTATTACAGGATTTTTTTTTGTTTTGGAAAAATAATGCACACTCTGGAGAATGTAAAATAATAAGAAAAATAATAAGGAAAGAATATCCAAAATCCTATTATGTAGAGAAAAACCTCTGCAACACTGTGATGACCAGAACTTGAACTATTTCCCTCTGCGTATTCCCACTAACATTTTATAGATGGGTTATACGGCAAATGGTTTTCTATCACTCTCCCTTTCACTGTGCATCAAACTTTGGATCTCTGTACTTTCCAATAAAATAATTCCATCATCAGTGTTATTAGACCCTGGGGCATAGTATATGAAAATAATTTTCTTCACTAGTTTGTTATCGATGAAAATTTCAGGTTTTTCCCCAATTCCTTTAAATTTTAAACCATACTTAATAAATATTTTGCTTATATATTTTAAAAATTATACTGCATGTTTTACTTTTAGAATCGTATTTAATAAAATCATGTGAAAAAGGAGTGCATATGGTGTATTCTAACATAACGTGTGATAGTCTGCCTCTCACTGCACTCTGACTGGCACTTGGTCATAATTTATCATTCTTTTAGAGCACTATTTTATCTACCATTACACTTCTATGTTCAAAAGGGAGATTGCCTGTGTCTGCATCTACACTGATATCTCTATATCTAATAATGAGTTGAGGGCAGCTTTCTTCCTTTTCTGTGTTCTGGAACAATTTACATAAATAAAAATAATTTGGTTTTTTTTTAAAGGTTTGCTGTAACTGGCCCATAAACCAATGTAGTCTTTTTTATTTAATTGCAGCTACGTGGGAATGCTCATTTGTGGTATACTAATGTCATATCTCACAGTGTTGCTCCTCTATGTTAAATATTTCTACATTTATCTATCTATCTATCCATTTTTTTCTAATGTTCAATGTACCTCTAAGTCACTTGCCCACGGCTTGGCTGAGAGAAACAGGGTTTCTTGGTTGAAAGCTGCGCTGAGAGCTAACAATGGAGACCCAATTTCACAAAAGGAAAGAAAGCACCATGTTGTTACCGAAAGAAAGAGGTTGCGTTTTGAATGCACGATGCCCACATTTTCGCTTAAGAGCTTCCTCCGCTTCTCCAGTGCAAAGCATGAACGTGCGGTATGTCGCCCAAACACACTCTGCATTTCAGCCAGGCCCCCGATGTCTCCTGTGCAGCTGGGGGCTGAGGTCCGATCCAGAGGTGGCAGGCTGGGGGGGGCCCACAGGACAGCACACCTGTCACCACCCGGGGCACCGCCAGTCATCTGGTCCCAGGACAAGTGTCCCTCTAATCCGCCGCCTCTGCCTTGAGCTTTCCCCGCATCCCTGCGGCGCGAGGCCCTCCCCAGCCGCTTTGGCTCACACGGTAAAGCCTCCTCTCTCGGCTGGGCTCGCAGGTTGCGCGGCTCTTTGCAGAGGCGGCGTGGCCTTGAGCACCAGTGACAGTCCTCCCAGTAGAGGAACCTGGCTGCGCAGCCCTGAATTCCTGCGAGCATCCCATCCGCAGCCAGATGGTGCCAGTGCCTGCTTGAGTATGAGACGCTCTCCTCCTCGGAACTCAGTACTGATCCTGGAGCTGCCGCGTCCCATCGCCAAGGGAGATGCGTCAAAGCCACCAGAGTGTCCCGGGACACTTTCCCTGTAATTTGATTTGAAAAAGCACGGGGATTCGGGTCACTAGCCTGCTGTCAGAGGTGCTATCTCGTCCACACTGGTTTCCTTACTTGTTGACAGCTGCTAAGCTACACTTTCCTAGTCCCCTGAAATGTCTTATTTAAACATGTAAGATTTGGAATTAAAACGTTTGCCCAGGTAACCTTCAGCGGCGCTCCGACGTTCTCCTGGCTCTCCAGACCCGGACCCGATTCTTCCTCCCACAAACTCTCGGAAACACAGACTCCAGGTGGAGAAAACGGAAATTTTTCCAGACCTGGGCATCTTGTCTGGGCTGGCACCGAATGAAACGGAATTCTAATGTGAATACCTGTCCTCGCCTAACTCGGTTGGATGATTGTGGCAAGCTCAGGAAGCAGGCTTTCCTCTTGTTCCTTGGTGTCCCAGGTTTTGTTTTAGTGGACTACATTACTTACAGCCGTGTTGTTTATTTATTATTTTCTTTAGATACAGGGTCTTGCTGTCTGTCCCGCCAAGAGCGGCGGCTCAGGCATAGCTCACTGTTACTCCGATTCCTGGGCCTAGAGCCGTCCTAGACTCATCGCACAGTTGGGTGGAAGGTACGGAGATTGCCCACGTTCTCCTGCCCCCACGCAGGCCTCCCCATCACCGAGGTCCCGCTCCGGGGTGGTGCCTTGTCACACCTGGTGGATCCGCACTGCCTCGTCACCACGCGCAGACTCCACAGTCCGCGCAGGGTTCGCGGGGTCGTTCACTCCGCAGGTTTGGACGGATGTGGAATGACACGGACGCACAACTGATTCTTCCCTTGTCGCTCTTCCTTTCCCACGTCTTGTGCACCTTGGAAATGAGCATTCGTGCAGCCTTTCCCATTTACGGTATTAAATGTCATCCTCCGAGAGCAGAGCTGGGTGGAGCTCTCACCCTAACCTGCTGCGTTTTGCCGCGTGCGCTTGAACGCAGGGCGCGGGGCCCCTCACCTGGCGGCGCCTCCACCTGCCTCAGGTGCGCACAGTCCTCAGGTGCGCGGGGAGCTGTTCCTGCGCTTCTGCCGGCGAGGAGGGGAAGACGCCGCCGCCCAGACCCACAGAATGTTTGAGGGAAGCGAAAGCAAACTGTGAGTGCAATGAATTAATTTAAATTTAAAATTCACCGCTTATTCTGACGATTCAAAGAAACAATTCAACAGTTCAGGAAGGCACATTATTAATGCCAACGGGGAGGGCAGGAGTGAGGTGAGGAGACAAATTATCACCCCTCATCTCAATTTAGAGTTAAAAAAAAGGAAAGAAACCAAAGCTGAGAAGAGTGGCTTATTTGTTACCAAATTAAGACACACAGTTTATTTAGAAAAGTATGAATGTGTTTTGTAAAATGAGAGTTGTAATTGTGTATTGTCCGGGAGAGGCGCAAAGCCTTCCAGCTCGAAGATCCCTGCATGTCTCAGTTATTTTTCCCGTGACACCCCCAGGCCAGAAGAAATGCCTAACCGTGTCGTTTGTCAAGTAGTAGAGTCCAAATCGCTTCAAGTATGTTTCTGTGCTAACAACCTAATAGACACTTAAAAACACCTCATGTAACTTGAATGAAAATTGTAATAGTTTCATGCATACCTGGCCGCACTGGCTTACGTGTGGATGTGGGAGCCGACAGTCACCTCAGACCTTGAAATCAGGTAAGACTCTTGCACCACGCTGCAGTGGACCCTCCGAACGTAGTAGGTTATGATGTTAGATTAGAAATATATTGAGATTTGTGTGTTAACACTTAACTAGACAAGAGAATCGAAGAATCACGTGCTGACTTTAAAGTGGATTGCCTCCATTCTGCCTTCAGGACTGTCCTAAGTTAAAATTTAGTGCCGTTGCTTCATTTGGAAAGAATCTACTCATGTACTTTGTACCAGTGGCTAAGGATGGAAAACAAAGTGATCAAGCCGAAATTGATCCTTTCTTATAACTGATTGTTTAAACTTTCCAGCTGCCTTGCCTATAGTTGAAGTTTTACTGTGTTTGCTTAACTGGAAAAAGAATGGTCCTTAACCTAACTAATGCTATCTACTTCTGTAAACCTGCTTGCTTAAAGATTATGATCAGTCGCTCGTAACCGGAGTAGGTGGTCCGAGGCAGGTCCGGGACCCCACGGTTATGGAATGTATGATGTAATTTGTCCCACTTCCCTGTGCCTCATGTCACGTAGCCCATCTTAGAATAGTATAAGACCCCTTTGCTTTTTCGGCTAGCCACCATTCTCTGAACCTGTGCTCTGACAGGGCAGGGGTGGTCGCTGGCCAGCTAATAAAGACTCATAATTCGGCTCAATTCGGTCTTTAAGTGGTCATTTCTCGCACTCTGTACCGTAACACATGCCTCGTTCCTTTCCACACGTCCCTGTCAGAACCTGCCAAAAACCCAGCTTCACCAACATGTGATGCCATCGAAATAAATTTATTCAAACTGTTGCTGAAATGCGAACTGTAATACTCCGAACAAGTTTTACAGTTCACATGATACCTGGCAGTTGTCCAGTACTGACGTGATTTACTTCAAAATTTAAAATATCTTTGGTAAATTCATTTATTGTGCAAACTTAGCCATAGTCATAGTCAACAAAATTACAAATGACATTCCATGTGAGGGGTTGCTGGTAATTTTATTTTTCATTAGGAGGTTAAGAGTGAAATCTTTGGTTACTGCGAGTGAAGGGCGATTATTTCCCATCTGATCTGCTCCTTTGGTTTCAGCTTTTACATTCCCAGTTCATCTGATGAATTTTTAAGTCTTACATTATTTTCGCCCCATAACATTCTGCTCTAGGACATCACTTCATTGGATAAAATCATTTTTCTCATTTATTATTTTTCTCAATATTTGCTGTAGGTCTCCATCGTTGTTATTTCTAAGAAGGAGCATTTATTGTCTTGCAAATGCTTCTTCAGTAGCCATGCCATCGTTTGACTCAACACCACCATGCAATTTACTCATTACATGAAGTCTGCTCTTTCAACTTCAGGACCCTGGTGTCCTTTCTATTATAGATGGGAGGATTTTTTAATACTAAGTTTCGGTAGAGGAAAATAAATTTGATTTCTGAGAATAGCACCAAAATCTGATTCTTCGTTGGACAGAACAACTGGCGTTTCCTGTAGGGCCCCACTAAGTTACATCCCCTATGCCCTGCTGTACCTGCGGGAGCGCAGGAGTGCCGCTCTTCCTTTCTTTCCTGCTCATACCCCAGGGTTAGGTCAAATTTCCCCCTTGGACAATCAAGGCTGTGCACTGCTTAGAATTCTTTTGTGTGTTAATATGGTAGTCTCATTCATTTGGTAAAATTGTTATACTTAAATTTTAGCAATAGTGTTTCTTTTAAGGGCTTATGTTCACTTTTAGCTCTAGCTTCTCATCAAAGCAAGCCCTGAAATACGCCCCGGCAGTGGAACCACAGGCTGTCGCATAGCAAATCTACTGACGGTGGCACAACCTCCCTGGACCATAGACCCTCATTTCTTAAAGAGAAATGAAAATGTGGTTCTATCAAACTCTAGTGATGGCATTTAAATAGATGAAATAATACACCTGACAGAGTGTTAGAAAGGGTGTATATAAATAAAATAGAAATGAAACGTATTTCTGGCATTAGAGCCTTAATTCTAAGGGATACTCTATTTGCAATTTTTGGACATCTGACACAAATTGGAAAAGTGGAATTCATTTTCCACAGTTTATAGGAACTGGACAGAAGCAACCACACAAGCGTTTTGGCCCACTGAGACTGTTTTATTGGTCAGGGAGGCAATGGTACCTTTCCCCAAGCCACAGAGACTCCCTTTTTCCCCAGGTTAGTCAAAGAATCCATCAGCCTGAATATCAAACGTTTCGTAAAATATTTGAGTGCCCCTCCAAATGGACTGTATAAAAGGTTTGGGGGAATGATGTTGGAAAATGTTTAATAACTTTCCTACTCACCAACGACTTTAAAGCATCTGCTTATCATTCCTGTCCTATAATGTCATCGCAACCTTCCTTACCGAAGAAAAACATTTCTGAGCTGCAAATATCCCTCGGTTTGTTTCTGGGGCTCTGGATTATCTCTGTATTCAAGGTAATGCTTAGCACATATAATTTACACACCATTGGAACATTTGTTTATTTTATGTTATCTGTTTTGGCAGCATTTCAGTTTGCTCATCTGTGATAAATGAGTGATGTGCAGATATCACAGAGTGTTCATCCTGTCTACCCCCCGACCTTAACTTCTGTGTCTGTGGGTTTGGCTGTGTTCTTTTGACAAGAATGTGGCCATCAGTCTCAAGTGGCAAGCAGAGGACAGTAGGATGACTCTCCCCTGCTTTTTGCGAAGCCTAAAAGAATAAATGAGAAAAGGAGAGTTAATATGAACATAACTTCAAGTCACATATTACACCGGCATTTTTTTCTGGAAATAGCTGTGTCTGGGCAGCCAGAGAACACCAGAGTGAATTGACCGTTAGTCTCTCTCGGTAGTTTTTGCCAAATTATACACTCCGGAATTACATGATTTCAATAGCAATGCTCTGAAAGGGCTTGGAGTTATATTTTTGTGGAATAGCATTACTACGTTTTAATCATTCCCCATTTCCATAGCGGTGCCTATGTGAGAACAGGTGGGCACACATCGGAACATTTCCTCACATACTGAAATGTTATGGTAGACACCCTCCTAGGTTAAGACACTGAGGACCAAACTATGATGCCTAATCCTTCAAAAAGCAGTGACGACCATGTACATTGCACATTCTATAGCACTTGGTTCATCTCTGAAACTAACTCACATTAAAAATGAAGAAGTAGTTTTGCCATAAAAGAATGGTCTTTCGTGTTTATAAAACAAAGTAATAAATCTATACCTGCTATAGACTGCATGTTTGTGAGCCACCTCCCCCCGCCCAAATTCATGTGTTGAAATCCTAACCTCCAATGTGATGGCATTAGGAGGTGGGGGCTTTGGGAGGCGATGAGGTCGTGAGTGAAATTAGTGTCCTTAGAAAGAAGTCCCAAAGCGCTGCCTTGCCCTTTGCCCCACGTGAGGACGCGGTGTGAAGGCGCCGTCTGTGAACCAGGAATGGGCTCTCACCAGATGCTGAGTCTGCTGGTGCCTTGATCGTGGACTTCCAGACTCCAGTTGTGTAAGAAATAAATGTCTGCTGTTTAAACCACTAAGTCGATGACATTTTTGTTGTAGCAGCCCAAACTAAGACAGTACCTTGTAAGATATAGAATTGGTAATAAAAATTAGAACTGGGTCCAAAATAATATATATGAAAAAAAGTTACAAAATAATCTAGTCAGTAAAATTCTATTTTTTAATTATGAAACACATATTTATAAGTATATATGTGTGCATATGAAAAGTCATTATCTCCAGATGGATGTGGTTATTGTTTTATGTTAGCTGTTGTTTTTCATTTTTATGCAATGAAATTATGCAATATTTTTAATATGAGAAAACAGTTAGTGGCTACACAGATGTCTTTGGTGATACAGGCTCTGGGTTTGTGAAGGAGTTCCTGATGGAAGGTGGCACTCGCTTTTTCAAAAGAATTTTCTGAGATTTATAAAAGGTTGAAGTCTAGTAGGAATGTGGTTAAATGAAACATTTAATAAGTAAGGAACTAAAGGGCCTAAGATATTCTGATTTTCTCTCCCATGGCCGTATGACTTTGGGCAAAGCATTTATCCTAGGGAGAAATGGTCTGTAAAGGTGCCTTGCGTTATATAAGTAAACAAGCTTTCTCTCTCTGTTACAAATGGTTAGACTTTTTGATTGAGCATACTATGTAAGGTTGGAAAAACCACAGTTGACTTTATTCCAAAGGTGGCCCGGCTGACATTCCAGCTATCCAAATGATGAGAGGTGTGTTAATGAGAAGGTCACCGGCTCTCCTCCCCAGGACCAGGCTGATGGCTGGACTTAGCGCTGTGCTCAGTGATAGCAATGAAGACAGCGGAACTTCAGGACAGTAGTAGCCAGTAGGCAGCAGTTAATCATCAGGGGCTAGTATGTAATTATCCTAACAAATGGCAAGATCAGAATGAGAGCTCGGAAGCCCTGATGGGCAGGGTCATGGAGATGGTTAACAGAACGTGACATTGCTAGGGATGAAATAATTGCTCAGTCCAGAAGGCTACCACGTAAGTTTTTAATGAAATGAAATCAAGGGTGGATGATTGGGAACTAATAGCATCCCTCCAAGACATATTCATAGTTCCTTGTTCAGTTTCTGGGTCTCAGCCGAGTTCAGATTCAACCTCTTTTAACAGAAGAAGCAACCTGGTACCAAAGGTGCTAGTTGAGGATGATGGGAGCCTAGAATTGAGAGAGGAAGCGGGAGATGCTAAGTATCACGTGTGGCCTCCAGGCCAGCTGCAGCTGCAAGGGCTGTAGCCCATCTCACTAATCTTCCTCCCTTCAATTCCTCCCAGGAAAGGAGCACCCTTGGGCCCTAGAGGAGAGGAAGAGGTGCCCCCAGTTTGTTCATATAAAAGAGATCGAAGCAGTGGTGGATGCCGCGCCGTACCCTCCAGAAATCATTCCTTTCTGGGAATTGCCCTGGGCTGAAGGGCCGTGCCTTATTCTTAACACCCTCTCTAGGGCCACCTGCTCACAATTACTGATCTAGGCAGAGATGCAAAGTCTTGATCCACTCACCCCAACTTGAAGTGTCTCTGGGGGGCCATCCAGCTTCTGAGCTCTCCACATGGTCAGCGGGGCCCTTGGAGGGCCTGTGCTGCACCTCACTTCTCTGCCCAACTCTATCTCTTGTTCTCCCTTCCACAGCTGTTGATCTCAAAAGGTTCCCCAGTGACATCCCTGCACATTAATCTCTGCTTCCCATGGAACCCAAACTGTGACACCTTCGGATGCCATCCTTGATCTGGGCCCAGAGTGGCCATTGTGCTGACAGGGGGTCCAGAGAGCTTAGAAGAGAATATTGTCCCTCGTGGAGGTGGAAGAACCTGGGTTGAGGTGACCAGGGTTAGAATCTCTTATGCCACAAAAAGAGGAGTCGTATAGAGGATTGTACTGCAAAGGGAACATTCCTTCCAAGGACCATGCGTGACATGCCGTGTTCTTTCAAAGATCTGTATTATCATGAGGGTTTCAGGGTACAGTGCTTTTGGCTGAAAGTTGCAGTAAGATTTTAAGTGAAAAATGGATACAATCATTGTTGAAGTAAATCATGAAGATCAAAGCAGATATTTTTATATGGAAACAGGGTGACCTGGTTCTCCTGTTGGCGTAGATACGGAAATGGTAGATTAGCGGTGTGAAGTGAATACGCACTACTGCTTTTTAGAAATGGTCTGATGCAAAGGAGGGTCTCACTGGTGAAATATAATTTTAATCAAAGTCTATTAGTTTTTCTATTACTGGTTTAAGAGGACAAGTCTCCACATTAGAGTTCTTTTTTAAAATTTACGAAAATTGAGGCGCCGTGTTGTGCTGTGCTGATACCACACAGCCAGGAAGGGGGAGACCAAATTTTCTGCCTCTGAGGCGAGCGTTTCCTGCCGCACTGTTCTGCATGTCTCCTGGTAGTGTTGATTTTGAGATTCTTGGTGGCATAAATAATGCTTTTACTTATTTTTTCTTTATATTGTCCATATCACCTACCACAGCGCAGGATGTATTGAGTGAACTTAACAAGTGCTTGTTGAATTGATGAATAAGTGAGAAGCAAATTTCTTCTTTAAGT
>CAUYSK010031729.1:0-101244 GCA_963575035.1 Avahi laniger
CTATTAGGCATCTACCCAAAAGAGCACAAAACATTCTACTATAAAGACATCTGCACTCGAATGTTCATGGCAGCACAATTCACTATTGCAAGAATGTGGAAACAACCCAAGTGCTCGTCAATCCATGAGTGGATTACTAAAATTTGGTATATGTTTACAATGGAATATTAATCATAAGAAATGACGATGATCTAGTACCTCTTACACTTTCCTGGACTAAACTTAGGCCCGTCATCCAAAGTGAGGCACCTCAAGAGCAGAAGAAAGGGATCCATTTGTACTCGCCATCAAATTGGTACTAACTGATCAACACTAGGATGATCACATGGCAGAAATACTCTCCAGGGATTAGGGGGATGGGGGGGGAAATCTACAACTAAAGGACATGGGGAGCACTAAAGGGAGGGAAGGGCACGCCTTTAACCTGCATATGGGTGGGGCAAAGACATAAAGTGTGCTAGAATGTGTGTACCCTCACAATACCTTGGAATAATAAAAAAAAAAAATGCATTCCTTCTGGAGGCTCTAGGGAAGAGTCTGTTTCCAGCTTCTGGAAGTCACCTCCATTCCTTGGCTCCTGGCTCGTTTCCTCCATCTCGAAAGCTAGCAAAGGCAAATCCTCCTCCCTTCCTATCACTCTGACCTCTTCTTTTGCCTCTCTTTTTCATTTTGAAGGACTCTTTTGATTTCATTGGGCCTTTTGTGGGTGTTTTGTTACACTCTGTTATGTTAGCATCTAGAACACAGCCTGGCATACAGTAAGTGCTGTATGAGTGTCCAATAGGAAGTTGGAAATATGGGTCTGAGTTCCACAGGAGAGACAGAGATCTAAACGTTATCAGTAGATATGAGGCCATGGAGTGCATAAGTTCATCCAGAAACAGTTTTATAGTATGAGAATGTCTATGGCTCAAAGGAAGGAGCCCTGAGGAACAGCCACATTCAAAGACTGGGCAGAAGCCAAGGCTGCTGGGAGGTTTGAAGAAGGAGACTCAAAGAGGTGGGGAAATGTAAGAAACAGAAGCTAAGGGAGCAGAAAGGTGCAAGAAGGAGCAAGTGCTGGGTGCTTCCAAGAGGTCCAAAAAATTAATGGTGCCCAAGGACAACCGATGGATTTAGGAACCTTAACATTACCTTGGGCAGAGCACTTTTAGGCCACTGTGGACCACTTCTGAAGCCACAATAAAATTATATAAACATCCATATTCTTAGGCATGTCTTACCAGACTGAAATACGTGTTTAGGTTTGCCTGACCCCCACAGGATAATCAGATCAAGTCTAGCGCTCTGTGAAAATATCTAACTCAAATAGAAATAAAATTCATGTGCATGAATCTTGTCTAGAGACATTGAAGTCTGCCTCCAAGGTGAAATTAGATCATGGCCCTAATTTGCGTCTCCTCCCAAAGGCTTTTGGAAGAGTTGAAATTCATGTAAGACATGGAAGGAAATCCCAGCACAGGGCTGCAATACTCTATGTTGTATATAAGGTGTGAAGCCCAGGTCTGAAGACACTGGCAGTCTGGGAGGCAGAGCAAATGTGATGGCAGGTATTTGCCCAGAAGGCCGATCGAATCCTAGTGTGGAAAGGAAAGTTTATTGCTTCAGGCATTCTGTTTCTCTTCTGGAGGCAGAGTATCTATATATGTGCTCTTAATGAGAAACCTGCCCTCAGGATATCTCTTACAGTTGCTGCAGAGCTATACAGCTCTGTTATTAGGAATTCTGCCCTGGGGAACAATTATGTTATTGCAATAATTAGAGGCAGTTCATCTCCATAATAATGGAAATCCTGCCTTGGAGGCAAAACAACATCAAAGCAACACAAGCATCATTGCTCTAGTTAGAATCTGTTGCCCTGCTTATTGGTAGTACTATATCATTTTAATTTTGCATGCGCAGTTATGGAAATCGAGAGAGCTTATCCTGCTCTCAAATTCAGACCCAGATCTCCCTCCCATTCCCTCTGTTTTTCTCTCCTACCGCCACGGATAAAAGTTATGGCTTTATGCTGTCCTGAAGGGCAGTTGCAAGAGTTTAGGGAGATTTGTTTGAAAATGTTTGCCACAATCCACAGATGCACGGACCCAGTCCTCTGGGAGACCCCATGAACTTACCCTCAGCCACAAACATTTTCTACCTCAGCATAGTACGTCATGTTATATTATAGTCCGGGTTAAAATGATGACCAAATTCAGGTAGTGACCACCTGAGACTGGCCTGACTCCTAATTCTATTTACGTGTCATAGAACAATATTGGTTATACCTCAAGACATATATATGTATAGAATTTGTATATGAAGCTAATTATTAAAAGGCCCCTAATCTAAAGGCAACTCTTGACTTAAAAAAAAAAATGATCTTTCAGAGCATCTCTCATATTAATCCTCTCTTTGCAAATCAGTTCTCTGCCACTCTCCTAGTTTTCAGCCCTTATTGTCTTGTATAAACTTTGCAACCATTAAACCAACTTCTTAACTGGTTTCCTTGGAACCGGCCCTCACCCAAATCTTTACATTACATCTCTGATTAATTCAATTTAATGAATGCATGTCATATATCTCCTCTATACAAGCTGCATTTGAGATTATAAAACATAACCTAATGAAAATCAAGATTTTACAGGTGTCATTAAAAAAAGGACAAAACAATTTCTACCGTGGGTTAAACAACAGAGACTTTTCATCTAATTACAGTTATAAATTGTATATTTATAGGTATGATTATTTAATTAATGTTTATTTTCCTAACAGGCTGAAAGGGCTATGAGCAAAGAGGGCATTTGTGTTGGACCACATGGGTCCCCTAGCTCCTTGTGCTGTGCCTAGAATAGACATGCAGTATTCTTATATGAAGTGAATGAACAAGCCAACCAAAATTCTCTGATTCCTGGGGGGAATTAGAGGAGAAGGTAGTGATGGGATATTTAGGTGCAAGGAGCAGCAGGAAAGAAACATATTTGAAAAGAAAGTAGTTTGAGGAGGGAGAGATAAGACTGGGAAATTTCTCAGAATCAGCTTGAGAAAAGCATCACATGGCAAGTTGAGGAGTTTCATTTCGTTGGGGAACAGAGTGAGGAAATGATTTTGTCATGGGTCTCCCCACTTTCTTTTAACTTGTTTCCTATCCTTGATTGGTTGAGTTCAATGTGTAGTATCTACTCTTACTGTGCACCCATCTAGGAGATCACGTGACCTTCCTAGGACAGTGTTTTTCCATCCCCAAGGAAAAGATACAGGGGTAGTTCCCAAATTTAGGTCTGCAGACCAGTGCCAGACTGACTGTGGCAAAATCAACTGATGTATGTTCCCACCTCCCATCCCCAAAGATGCTTTCTGAGGCATCTGAGGAATTCTGAGGTGGGACCTAGGAATCTGAATATTTTTTAAGTTTTCCAGATGATTGTAACACACAGCCGGGTGGGACGACTGTTTCAGTGACCTCAGGATACATACGAAGTCTATCCCATGACCAATAAGACTAGGCTGGTCAGGCTCCTGCCTCCCTATTCTACCTGCTCTCTCACTTCACTCGCCTTCACCCTTAGTTCTTGAGCCACATGGACCTTCTTCAGTTCTTCAAATGGCCTCATTCCTCTGCCACAAGCCTTTGAACATGCTGTGCTCTCTGCCTGAAATGCTCTTATCCCGGGCTTGACCAGCTGCAACCCACAAGCCAGGCCTAGCCCTTCACCTCTGCTTGTGCAGTCTGCAAGCTGAGAATGGTTTACAGTTTTAAATAATAGGAAATAAGGACATAAAATAAAAACAGCATTTTTTGATGTGAAAATCATATGAATGTTGAATTTCAGCATCCACAAATAAAGTTTCGTTGAACACAAGCACATTCATTCATTTACCAATTGTCTATGGCTGCTTTCACACTGCAGGGGCAGGGTTGACCAGTTGCAACAGAGCCCACAGATCACAAAGCTTAATATATTTACTATTTTGCCCTTTACGGAAAAAGTGTGCCAACCCCTGGGCCAATTCATGGTACATTTCTGAAAATGTGGGATATCGAAACATCTTCTGAGTAACATGACCTTTCCCCAGCTTGGATTTTTGTTTTGTTTTGTTTTTGGTTTACTATGCCTTTTATTTGTCCTTTGTGACTTACGTTTTTGATTAAATTGTCACTTCCAACGGATCCGTCTAATGCAAAGTGAAAGGGAAGTAAATTTGGTTGGAAGCCTGAATTATCTCCCCTTGTTCTCTAGGGCACTGGCTCCCAGCTTTTGCTAGGGAGGAAATTCTTTTCATGCCCCCAAAGCCTGAACTCCCCGGAGAAATCAGAGCCAGGGCAGCTTCAGTGGTGAGAGTAGAGAGAAAAGTAGATTCCCGATCATCTTCCCCACATTTCTGAACAAAGTAAAAGAATGAAGTAATGGGAAATCTTCATCCCGTTGAGGATCCATGGTTTAACGTGGACTATTTATTTTACACAGGGGCTTTATTTTAATTTTATGATTATAAACGTTTATAAAAGGTCTGGTTCAGTTGAAGGAGGAGAGAGAAGATAGAAATCATATAAGACTTGCTTCCTGGAGTTTTATAAAATTCAGCTATGGTGACCACATATACACACACGAAACAATTTAGAAACCACCAGTGAAGCAAAAATGAACGTAATATAGTCCAAGCAGAGTACAGAGCAGTGCTTAGGGAACACACAGAGAACAGGCTCTCAAAATCAAGCAGTCTGCCAAAACTGGTTCCAATGGGAAGTGAATGTAAGCCTTTGTGAAAGAAAGTGATCCGTGTGGACAGACAGAGGCGGAAGAACTGCCCGTGCTGGAGCCCAGGTACGTGCGAGATTAAGGGACAGACGTGAGCAAGTCACATACAGGAAATGAGAGTAAGAGCGGGGTCCGGCCAGGTGGAAGAAAACTAGATCTGCAGAGTGTAGATGGAAGAAAAATCATCAGTAGGGAGAAGCTATGGGTTTAACAAGAGATTATTAGCATTATGAAATAACGTGGATGGAAATAAAATAATGACGGAAAAAAACGTGAGGCAGCTTAGCTGTGAGGAAGCTCAGGAATTTCTAGTTGTTAAGACGAAATGGGACTTTCATCCCCCTTTATGTCACGGAATACATTTTAGGCTTTGGGGATCCTTGTGGATTCAGGTTACTTATTACTTTGGCTCTTATTTTGTATTTTTTGGTTGTCTTGTGGCCTTGATTTTTATCTCTGTAAAAATGGACACCAACAACCTCCCTCATTTGTTAAAAATTATAGTAATATTAATACCTAGCTTTGTCTTTTCAATCTTTACTATATTCTCTGCTAAACACTTTATGTCATTTCTCTTAAAAATCCTCACAAAAGTGTTATGAGATCCGTCCTGTCATTAACTTCATCCTTTAGATAAGGAGACCAAGCTTGAAGAGGATATTTGCTTCACCTAAAGTTGCAAAGCTTGATGATGTTAGACCTGGAATTCAAACCCAGGTCTCGCTTATTTCACAGTCCATGTCTTTACCAGTTTTGCTTTAAAATGAAAGAAGCATTAGATGCTTTTCTCTACTGCAAAGAGAACCTGGAATCTGGTTATAAGTCAAAAAAATTATTAGTAAAAATAAAGTACTGCTTTCATTATCTCCCCTTTTGAAACACTGGAATGTTGCTGGTGCCTTAAATATTATATCAGTAGGATTGCTGGCCAGAGCAGCTTTTACTGTTATTCACTTCATATTTTCAATAATAAGTTGGCAGCCTTCAGATCCATAGCTTTATAGTTTCCTGAGCGGGAGGGAGGTATAATGGTCCGATTTCAGGGCTGGGTTAGAACCATCCAAGCCCCTTGGAGAAAAGGTAAATTAAGTCTTTGAACTACCTCAGCAGTGCCTTTGTTCAGAGAAAATAGCTTTGTATCATCAAATGGATTTAAGCGATCATGAAAATATTCAAACCAAAGTGGCATGTAATTAAGAGCAATTAGGACTGAAGTGATGTGACTGAATATTAAAACCAGACAGGCAGCGCTTTGTGCCTTCTCGGTAGTGACAAGACAGATAATTTGGATCCCTCCTAACTTTGTCATCTCGAGAAATAAAATCTGCTAGACCACTTGGATGTGTTGATGCCATGTAAATATTGAAGGCCTGGGATCCTCTGCTAAGTTTGACCCCTATCTTTCTGTTATGTAGTTTTATCTTCATATTTCAGTCATAGATATGCCAGAGTTAATTAGATCTCTACTAGTAAATATCCATCATGATGTTTCTAAATCCCTTTTGCCAAATGATCTAATTAGAGCAACACTTGGCTCTCTATATAATTACAACATATGGCACCTAGAGGGTACATACAGTAGAATTATAGGTTGCCTGATGAGAAATCCAGGTGGTGAGTAAAAGACTCTATTAAATAGAGTCGTGGTGTATGTGCGTGTGTGTGTTTTAATGTACACGATTCCTCCAATAACTCTCCCCAGAATAAGTAATATTTTGTAATTCAACTTCCCTTCCTGCATGAAACAACAAGATTATATCGAACAGGAGTTTTAAAATTTAAAAGAAAACAAATAATTGATAATATTAGCATAAATTATTTAACCTTCCATATCTCTAAGAGTCACCATGTGTAGTAAGTCAGCAAGGTTGAAAGCAGCTCTGTGCAAGATGAATTATTTGAGGGGACATATTCCTCCCTCCAAGCAAGATCACTTATCCATATTGCTAAATATATAACAAAGGTGGGACTGAATCCTTCAACCAAAAAGAAAGAAGGATTTCTTAATCTTATCTATTATATTAGTAGATAAGTAGACTAACCAGTCTGAAAGTAGACTAACCAGTTTGTATAGATGATGAATTCAGTTGTGGGTTGTTGAATTTGAAAGGCTTATCATGCAATGGTGTACTGGAGCCCATGTGCAAGGGCTCAAAAGAACCGTTCTGCATGTTTATTCCCAAATTCATGTTCAGTGATATCACACTGGTAGCTTGAAACTGTCCATAGTGGAAATATTTACACCATGGAAATTGGCTCACTTCAAGGGCAATTTTTCCACAGAGCCAGTTTATGAAACATTTACAGCACACCACTACATATGGGGCATATGCAGGTCAGAGTTGTCAATGCCAATTTATCAGCTCACAAGAGAGATCAGGTGGAGAAACATAGCTTTCTAAATTATCTTCTTTGAAGTGATGAGGGTACATGAGGTTCATTGAGAGAAAATGGAAAAATAAAAGGACTTTGGAAGACTCTTCTGAATTACATAAAGTGTGTATGAAAGAGAAAAAGAAACAGAAAAATTCATTAGAAAGCTAAGAGGAGGACCAGGAAATTCGGGTGCCGTGAAATTCTAGGTATCATGAATAGACAGGCTTCAACAATGTCAGGTGTCACTGAAAAAATGATAAAGGATGAGGACCATGAACTACATATATTTGGCCATGATGAAGTCAAAAGTGACCTTGAAATTAACACTTTTGATACGAGCAAAAGCTGCAGGATGGTAAGCTGCTGGATGCAATGGATACTTTTTGCAGGTGTTAAGTAATGAAAAGAGGAAAATCAGATATACTGGAGGGGAGTGAGGTATTTGTGGCAAGGATCTCATTAGGATGGAGGAGACTGGCAAATATGTACAGCCTCAGGGAATCAGACTATGTCAAAGAAGGAGTTAAAGAAGTAAGACAGGAGAGATGATTCTCAAGACAACAGTAGGAAAATGGACCCAAAATCAATTATTGTGGGAAATGAGGACGAACCTGTCTTCTTGACTATGGGTAGGAAGAGAGGATGAAAAAAGGCACAGAGAAGTTAAGGGTGAAAGAGGGAATTGAGGAATTTCTTGTAATATAACCTTGACCTCAGTCTCAATAAAATGAGAGACAAGGTCATCTTTTGAAAGCGTGGGCATGGGAGTGATTGTGTGCTTGAGAGAAAGGGAGATCTGAACTGTTGTTTATGGTCCATGTGATAGAAATAACATTTGGATTGAGCTTTTTATATTTTCAGCTGCTTCCACACACGTTGACTTCCCTACATATTGATTTGCTCCAAAGGGTTTTATTCCAAAAGAGGTGGTTTGTTCCAAAGGATGCATAAAGTTGTTACAGAAAAAAAAAAAAATGAGGCTGACTACTCTCAATACCAAGAAAAAAATGTTTTTTCAGGTGAATGCAATCTGTTCTGACTCAGAAGAAAAGCAATGCATTTTAAAATTACTATTATCCTCTCTCATTTTCTCAAGGACTTTCACGCCTTTGGTCACCCCTCCTCTTTCCTATATCTTCAAACTCCCCCTCTTCTTACACTTTCTATGGGACCATTCCCATCAGCCCATCAGCCTCTTCCTCATCCTCTGTGCCTCCTTTTCTCTCCCTACACCTTCTCTCTCTCTACACGATCCCTCCCCTCCCCTGGCTTTAAACATCATCTACACACTGACAACTCCCAAATGTGTATCATCTGTACAGGTTTCTCCCCTGAACAATTCAGCTTAACGTGCCCCAAACAGAACTCATTCCTGCCACCAAGCTCCACCCTGAAACCCAGTGTTCTTCCAGTTAGATACCATCTCCCTCTGATCACTCAAGCCTGAAACCTAGAAATTATTGCTGATTTCTGTTTCACTATCCTGCATATCCAATGCATGAATAAATGTTAGAAATTCTTGCAGAGAATATAACCAATCTCTTCTTCTTTCTATGTGCATGGCCAGTGCCCTGGCCCATCCACCATCATTCCTTGCAGGACTGTAGCAGTAGCCCCAACCAACTGGTTGCCCTGTTTCTATACTCAGTCCTGTCCAATCTGTTCTCTGTATCAAAGCCAGAATAGTCTTTGAAAACAGAAATCAAATCTCATCACTAGTGCTTAAGATAGAAACTAAGCTACTGAGCATGATCTGGCTCCTCGTATTATTTTTGTGATTTGTTTCATTTGTTCTTCCCCTTCCTAACTCTAAGTGCCAAGAGGTCTGAGGCCATGGGTATCTTGTTTCCCATTAGAAGATCAATGCCTGCTTTCCTCTTAAATTCCTTCTTTGCATTTTTCTGAATTTATAATTTCACATTTATGTCTTGGTTTACTTGACTATTATCTGGCTTCCTAATCTGGTCTGTAAGCCGTGTGAGGACAGGACCTACCTGGTTTCATTCACCACTGTTTATCTGGCAGTAGCACAGGAATACAATTTGGGGGAGCTTAATATTTGTTGAATAACAAGAATTTCCTTCAAGAATAAATAAGTCAATGAACTCACAGTATTGTTTCACAAAGAATTTGAGATTACTTATTAAAAAAATAAAAGCAATAGAAAAGAGAAAAGGAAATAATTTAAGGAGTTGAAATAATGGAGAATTATCAGTAGAAAAATAAAAATGTCAGAAATAAAATTAGTACATAGAAATACATTCCATGTAATCCACAGGTTTGGTTGTACCCATCTGGCTAACCAATCAAAGAAAGAAACATAATTAGTTAAAGTCATAGTGTTTATAAGATTTAAAAAATATTTTGTCTGATAATAAGATCATAGCAAACTCTTCCCCATGAGACACAATTACTATACAAGATTTCATAGATGTGCCTTATAATTTTCATACACTTGGAAAATTACGTAGTGACAAATGATAAGTTAGTAAATTCAGTTCTGTGAGGTGGAGCCACATATATACATTTTTTAAATAAGGAAGTTGATCCAAGCGCAAAGTTTTAAATATCTACGTCAGTGTTTTCCAGCACTAGTTCTTGGGATGGGGTGGGATATCCATTGTGTAACATAGTATTCTATAATCAAATGAGTGTAAGAAATGTAATTTAAACATTCTGTATTGCAGCCCTCTTAGAACCTTTAATATGCTAATTGCATTGTGAGTCTCTCAGAATCATGGTTCCCAAATTTATTTGGAAATTAACCTTATTGCACATACTGCCTCAAGGGGCTAGGGTTTTAGGAGAAATAAAAAAAAAACCGTTTGATCTAAATGTATGTGGGGGTTTATTTGCTTTAGGAATTTCATCATTAATTTTTACAGCCAGAATTGACAGATTAGAAAAAAATTTGAGATTATAATTGCTGACAAGAATATGGGATGCAACTGTTTTGTGTTACCAATCTAGACCAGGTAGATACTATTATGTAGGCCAAAGAGAATCATGAGGGCAATGCTGGAATGCTACCTTTGGGGTGGTACAAAGATGCAAGTTCCATGTGAGAATCATTAACCAGGATCTTAGCATTCAACTTATAACTGATTCCTGTCCACAAAGTCAAAGATAAAGAAAGCTTGATAAAAACTACAGATAGTCTCAAGTTTTTCCTGACATATTTTTTCACAAAGCTGTTAGACATTATAACTGAATAGCTAAATTGGTAACAAACCAGCTATTCCTGTGTAGAATAAGAGCGTGAACAACTCAAGCCTACAATTAGCCAAGGAAAAGCAGGGCTTTTCTCTTAGTTCTCTCAAGTGTGAAAAGGCAGCAAGTCAGAGCACAGTCAAGTGAGAAGGAACACTCAGCAGGCTCTTTGCAATTTCACGGTCACCCTCACCCTCGTTGATCTGACATCTATTCTCTGTTGATTAGTGAATACTTGGTTATAAAAGCATAGATGTTATTTAGATTTTAACATTATATATTTTTAGATTCCTAGACTGTATTTATAATGGCCACAAACAATTCCCTAGAAATTGGCTTAAAAGTGTTGGCAATGCCAGGAGGGAATTCCCATATCAAAAATTTTGCCTAACAATGGATGCATTAGTATGTGTGGTTGTATAATAATGGATTTTGGTTCCTAGGTTAAAAAAAATCCATTGGTGAGTTATTACTCAGGAGTTTTCGCTATTTCATTCCTAATAACCTTTATCTGTATCACTCAAACAACCATAGTCACAAAGCAAGAACATGGCCCAGAGAAATGATGAATTTTGTTTTGTTTTGCGTTGCTTTGTTTGGTTTGGTTTTTGCTCCACAGCCTCAAACATTAACAGAAACATAACACCTGCTTTATTAAATTTTATATTAACAGCAATATTTTGAGGTAACTAAAGTATAAATTTTACTTTTCTATTTTATTATTGGGGACACTATATCACAGAATTAAAAAAAAATTCAAGTAGTATGTTTTTAAAGCTAAGAGCAGTATTCAGGCTAAGAACTCCTAAACCAGCTCCTCCTTTACGAGACTACATTCATTTGCTTTCTAATAATCATGCAAAGTCAAGTCCCGTGATGTTGGTGATGGAACTTTTATCATTTCTGTTTCTCATAGAATCATTTAGTATTGAGTTCTGAATACGTAATGCACTTTGTTCCCCTTGAATACTAGACTCTATTAAAACACCTACCAAGAACAAAGCAAAGCAAAATGTAACAAAAGTATAACAGGAATTAAAATTTCTAATAATGACCTTCATCTTTATTTAACAAATATTTGAGGCAACTGAATTGAAGCAAGAAAATAATATGAACACTTCCTTGAATTTTTCTGGAACCTTGTAGAAGGCTATTGTCTTAGACTGGATCACCTGAAGCAGACTCTGAGGTGGAAGCTGCATGCAGAAGGTTTACTGGGGAGGGGTCCCTGGGGATACACCTGCAGGGAAGTGAGAAAGGCAGAGGTGGCTAGAGAGAGAAGCTTCCCTGCAACTGGAGTTTCAGCCAATCCCATTGGGAGGTCTGAGCTAGCCCTTCTGAGTCGTCACATCTTGAAATAGGGGGGTCTGGTCTTTAAATCCCTGAATCAGCCATTCATTGGCCTCAGACTATCCCCTATAAGAGATATAAACATAGTAGAAGCAATTCCCACTGCAGAGGGTAATTCAGTGAGGGACACAGCTGTAAGCTGTCAGCGAGCAATAATTTTGGACATAGTTTTAGGGGTAGAATGCATTGGCACTGAGGAGGAGGATCTGAATAGAGTACTCTTTCATATAATTATAAGAAATGACTGTATGGCACCCTTGTCATGGGAAGAAACATTCAGAGCTACTCATTACAAAAACATGTCTTAGGTTAGCCAATTAGTCTTCCTTCCACAGGGTGCCCAGAGGAATCTATTCGAATTTCATGTCATGTTCAAAGCATAAGTCTAATTGATAGAGTTTTGGCAAGGGAACAAAGTATGATTCCTCTGTCTGATTTCATTTTTCCAACCCTTTCCTCAAAAGGCAGACTGAGGAAGTGTGACCTATTCAGCAACCCCAATTTTAGACCTTGAGGACTCTCCGTCCTGTGAATTCCCTCTCTCCTTGTCCATAGACACTCTGTGTCTTAAAACTGTGCACCTCCACCTCCTCTATCCCCTCTTCCTTAACTTTTATCCAGGACTGTCAGTAATTTCATTCTATTTTTTTCCCTCTTTGATGAAGTTATAGATCTCTGATCCACATAGAAGGAGGGAGGAAGAAAGGAAGGAAGGGCGGGAGGGAGGGAGGAAGGCAAACCGGAAGAAAACCAAACCTTTGCACAAGGTCAGTAAGACCACCTCCTAGTTCCTGTGACTTTATGCAAGAGTGAGTATCTTTTCTCTGCTTTGGGTTGTATGAAAAAAAGGATACTTTAGTTAGCCTAACTTGGTACATGTTTATTGCCCCGAGGGAAGATTTATGTCAAACCCAAAAGAGAGTTAAAAAAAGAAATAGAACCCATTATATATACATCACTACATGTAGTTATTCATTCGAATTCATTGGGGAGTTTTCAAAAGTGAGAAGATTTTCATGCTGGAACTGTTTTGTACAACTTATATATGCAAGTACTAATTGGTATGACTAGGACCCAGAGATTCTCATCTTCTTTGAACGATGTATATCTTTTCATGTAACTAATGTAATTAGTTAGGATATTAGGGATAAATGAAGCTTTAGAGATAAATAGACTGGTGGTTTTCAACCTGTTTCTACCTCAGCATCCCTAAGGGATGGGACACATCCCCATTGTCTGAAATGGTTCATTACACACTAATTGTCAGAGGAAACGGGTTCAGGAAAGAGGCAGAGGGAGAAGAAAGGGAGCTTAGGTGCACGTAATGTATAATAATCTCAGGCAAGGGTATGGTGTGAAAAATCCCACCTGAACATGCTGTCATGCATGGCTCTCCAAGCCGTGGGAATCGTTGGTTTTCCCCAGCATTTTGTTTTACATTTATGGAAAAACTAAGATTAGATGACTCATAACAGGTCTCACAGCTAGCTGTTAACATGCACATGCTCATGTAACATTTTGTCCAAACTAAAGAAACCTCTTCCCATTGTAAAGCAATAAAGCTTTCTATCAAAAATAGTATTTAGAATCTGAGAAAGACACCATCAGAAGGTCCTAAAAGTCATCTAGCCAAAAGTTCACTGAATCTAGCTTTCTTCAGCAAGCATGGTATATTAGCCAGCACCATGTTTTATTTTTTTAATTAAGTTCCAACAATTAAAATTTGATATGTCATATAATCCAGACTTCTAACCTCTCTTAAAAAACTGGATGATCTGCAACAAACTGCCTGCATTTCTATGTGGCAGTAACTGCCTAAAGCTGAGAAAAAGTTATGCTTTTAGCAAGAGCATGAAATCTCCAGTTAGCCACACAACCATTGTACCCCAAATTAAGATATGATGTCAGTTG
This sequence comes from Avahi laniger, assembly GCA_963575035.1. Lineage (NCBI taxonomy): Eukaryota > Metazoa > Chordata > Mammalia > Primates > Indriidae > Avahi > Avahi laniger. The sequence goes on from CAUYSK010031729.1 coordinate 13,587, forward strand.
CCTTTTATCATTGCTTTTGCATGGTAGTCTTTCTTACAGAAGAGTAAAGATAAAAGTGAAATATTTCCGGTACTATTTCTCTATCAAAAATGAAAATAAGAAAGCATGGTCAAAGGGGCCACACATTTCAAGAAAATATAGAAAAGAGTATGTTTTCGTATGCTCATTATGAATTTCCCTGTGTTTTTAAATACAAAGTGTGTCACGAAAACATTGTCACCTGCTTCATTCATTTTTATTACTTGCCTACGTCCTGTAGGCAATGGTGTTTGTAATTTGCCTCTGTCGCTTTGTTACCAATAATAATTCAGAAGGACAAGAAGGTTTTGGATCCCTCAGACTCCTGTGGCAATCTGGATAAGAATCTATTTCCTTATATCTAGTGTAGTGTTCTTTTTTATTCTACCATGAATGGTTAAATAGTAGAAACTCTGTATTTTGTCTTCCCTGGAGATTGTGCTAATTCACTCTGGTTATTTTTTGGTTTTGTTTCCTCTGTCATACTGACATGAATGACAGCTTGTCAATTATCTCTCTTCCCAGATTATATTAAAATCAGAGCATAAAAGCTATAGCAAGCTCCCTCCCTGACCTCCTAAGCGAGGGTTTTCTTTACAGTTTTTCCTGAACAGCTGATTGTCAGCCTGACTTAGTGCCTGACAAATAAAACAGAGAATTAAACTTGCCTTTTAAACTAGGAAATTATTCTGTTCTGACGTTATTGCTCATATTAAACTCCTGTGCCATTAAAGCTGTCTCTTTTAAACGAATGTGCACTGGGTGCTTTGTTTATTCAATTTAATTGTAGGGGAAAAAAAACTCATCGAGCGAAATGGTTGTTTGAACTGGTTTTTACCAGTCACAAGCCATGTGAATGAGTGTCCAATTAAATAGCGGCTCACTAGGACTTGTGTAATAGTAACATCTGTTATCTTAATTAAACAAGTTACTATATAAAGGAGCTTTCATAGCTCGCTTTGTTAGAGTAGGTTCTGACCTAGAAACTCCAGGAAGGTTTGTTCTCTTTGTGGGATTTTGTTGGCGGTGGTGTTCCCAGTTGGCCCCATTATACTGTCGACCTGACAAGCTCTGTGATCTACAAACCTACAATATGTTCAAGCCCATAGAGCCCGGAGAGAGGAAGGAGCTGAAGTTCATGATGCAAAGTGGAACAAATAAAACAGTGAAAACCCAGGGCGAGAATGCTTTGTATTCATTCTGGTGCACTTGGGTGTCGTGACTTAGAGAGGAGTTGTGGGTGGCGGGTGGGACAATGGAGAAAGGAAAGTGCACAGATACTTATCGACTGTCCATTGCATGTCAGTACCCAGGAAAGCCCTAACCTACAGGCGCAGGCGCATAATCCTGTGTCTGTATCTTTGAAATCCAAAAAGCTCTGGAAACAAAACGGTTTTTTTTCTTTCTTTTTTCTTCTTCTTCTTACTGATGTATTTGTTTATTTTTGGCGGGTTTGCAGCAAACTCATTTGTTGGCAAAATCCAACTAAGGCTGTTGATAGACTTTGTCTTTATTTACCCCATGTTTAATCACAGACATTATAATATGTTGGATTGTGAGATACTACATCAGACTTTTCTTGGGATGTTATATAAAATAAAATGTTTGTACTATAGTATGTTTCTTAACGTTAGAAATCCTGAATCCCAAAACATAACTTTCCCGAGCATTTTTGATAAGGGATTGTATATTAGAACATTTTAAAAAGAGTTAAGTACACTGGGGCTCAGTGATGTTAAGTATCTTGCTCAAGGATAGACAGCTAATCAGCCCCTCCAGCAGCTTCCCATTCACTTCGAATACAGTCTCATCTTGCCCTGTCCTGCAATGTCCTGCATGTCCAGGCCTCTACTTATCTCTCTGACCATATCTGCCACTAGCCAGCTCTTTCACTTAGTTTCAGCCACACTGGCTTTGCAGTTCCTCAACGACATCACACTCTTTTCTGCCTCAGGGCCTTTGCACTTGCTTTCCCTGACTGAAGCACTGTCCTCCCTGATCTTTAATGGCTAGCTCCCTCTTGTCCCACATCGCAGCTGAAATGCTACCTCTGCAGAGAAACCTCAAGCACTTTCAAAAGAACCTTTCCCTTGTCATGCAAACCAAAAATAGTTGATGGAAGATTAGGTCAATTTCTACTGGGTTTGTAGATGAAATGATATCAGGAAGGCACAGGCTAAGCCAACCAGACCCTCTCCTTCTGACAAGTGTCAGAATTTTCCTATGGGTATAACATAGTTAGAGCAGCCATTGGGGATATTGCCTCTTAGATGTTACTCTCTCTAGACCCCCAGAGCTACTACTGGTTGCTATCTTTTCCAAGCCCTGTTTGTTCAGCTTCTCCACTTTGTGAGCTACCCCATATCCTTTCAATAAATTCCCCTTTCTGCATAATTTAACCAAAGTCTGTTTCAGTTACTTACAACACCAAAACCCTAGCTAACATAGGCAAGCAGATGGATCATCTTTAGCAAGATTATTGTTTCTCCAAATCCAACTTAGAAAAACAAAAAGCAATCCTTTAATAAGCATTTGGGTATTTATCTTAGTTCTTTATAATGCTTAAACTTTAGCCCATTAGAATAGACAACTTAATAACTTGAATATCTAAAATTTGAGGGATGGGGCAGTTTGAAACATTCTGCTTCACAAAGGAGTTTGCATTCAACTGACCTAGTTACCCAACTGATTAAGTACCTAGTCCATGACTAACGGAGTTGTTGAGCATGTGGAATTGCAGGGATCCCAGGAATTAAAACGTATGCGTCCGCTCCAGAGAGCTCTTTTCTCCCGAAGGTGAACCAGCACCGGAGAGGGATGCCGCCTGGCCTCACAGGCGTGTGCTGACACAGGAGTCGGTGAAGTCTGGGGAATGAAACCTTGGCAGCTTTTGTGCAGACTCAGGTTGTCTGGCATCTGCCTTCTCCCAGAATGAGTCATTGTACGTCTATGCTTCACTGATTCTTGCTGAAGGAGATTTGGACAATGGGCCCGAACCTGCCAAATGCGTTTGGGAAGCCCCCAGCACATCAGTAGCTTGTTATATAAGCATCTTGTGCTCAGCAGTTAGGCCTGCCACTGTTTGCGATGAGCGGCAGGTTCCTGTCCTAGACGCGGTCCCTTGCCCACCTCGATGCACGATATGTGAGCCCAGGGATGCTGGAATAGGTTCTCTTTCAACAAAATGAGCTCCCCTTGCCCTGACGGCATTACATAAACTGGAAAAGAACATAGATGGCAACACGTGGCTCCTCACCGAGACTGTGATTCGAACTCCCTGTCATTGCCTTGCGGATGTGGAGGAAGAAAAGATGCTTCGGCACTCTTGGGTGAACTGGTTTTAACTCTGTACGGAGCCCCTTCTGAATCTCAAAATAATCTAATCTCTGTTCTTACAGACCATGAACTTTTATAACATTTGAAGTTGAAATTACTTGTTTAGAGTCTGCTTCCTACTCTAGACTATACACTCCATGAGGACAGGAGTCCTTGCCTGTCTTGGTCTTTGTCATATCTTAAGCATTTAGCACAATATTTGGCATATAATAGACATTAAATGAATATGTGATGAATGAACTCACTAGCTGTATAGCCTTGGGCGGTTTATTTAATCTCTCTAAACCTGATTTCCCCATCTGTATGATGGTGATAAATATAGTAACCACCTTATATGACCTAAACCGTGAAAGGCTTACAATTGTGTTTGCTGTTGTTATTTATAATTGATAATAAATAATGAAGAATGAATCTGCCCTCTACTTTCAAAAAAGGAAGTCATCTGAACCTCTGTGTAGATTTTGTTCATGTATAATTGGCCTAAAATAATAAGTAAAAAAAAAAAAAAAATCACGAACTTCTCCGTGACTCTAAGAAGTATTTTACCTTTCCAGATGAAAAGGTCCCAAAAGGAAAGTTTCATTCATTTTTCTGTGTATATCAGGCAACAAATGTGTCTCATCTTGCTATGACAGTTCCACTGGTTAGACTTTCATTCCAAATTCCTTGTTGCAAGTGTTAAAATCGTGATATATGTGAATGTCTGCCTCCAGTAACTTTACCTTCAAGGCACTATTTAAAAAAGCAGTTTTGTTCTGGAATGCCAGCATTTTAACCCCCAAACCAGCCACGGGGGTCATGGATCCCTGTGCTGGGGGCTCTTAAACAAATGGGTGGACTAAGGGGAAACTTCACAGACAGAGCAGCAGCTACAGGCAGACCTGGGTGATTCTCAACTCTATGCCCAGGTGCCAGGGAGGTTCTGAAAGTCACGCAACGCAGAGAGGCCACGCTGCTACCCCTGGCCTGAAGCCCCAGATGCTGGTGATGAGTCTGCTGCCCGTGCAGTACAGAGCTTATCAAAGCAGGGGCAGAAGTGCTCACAAATGGAGGAGGACAGAGGATGAGCGTAAGAACTACCTTCTCCCAAAGCAGCTTATCGAAAGCCTTAGCGACATGGTGTTTAGGATGTAGATGGTCTGGACGCACCGTTTCCCGTGCATTTTGAACTCTTAGATCTAAATTCTCTTGCAGCTTGAGGCAACCGCAGTATCATAAAAAGGACTAGATCTGCGGGATGGAATCAGAGGCCCACCTTTGCCATCTATGTGGCCTTGAGCAAGTCACTTAATTTCTTATCTTTAAAATAGACTTAATAATAAATACCTACGGTGTTCTGGTGAGATTTCATTAGATGGGAAAGTGCTTTATAAATGGTAAAGCACTGTAGAGGTTTTGTTTTATGCTTTTTTTTATTTTAGATCTATACACATTTTTACAAAACTGGGATTATATCATACCTACTGTTTTATAACTTGACTTTTTGATTTACAGTATATGGTAGATACCATGCCATATTGAAGGATATAACATTTTCATTTCATATTTTCATTTTTAATGGCTTAATCATATAGCATTGTATGATTTTTGTCAATTCACTACAAATATTTATTAATTAATTTTAAATGACTCAGTATCTTCTTTAGAATTGCTATTTAACCTACTACAGTTCATACCAACCACATTAAATCTCTAGGATTCTAATTAGAATTGTAATCATAACTATGGGAATTTCCAAGCAGCTGTGTTTTGGGCGTCTCCACCAATGTGTTTGCAGTAACAGCTAGCATTTATTGAGTACCTAATGTGTGCTAGGTACTACAGGATAGGTACCTGTACTGTACCTTGCCTAAATCTTGCCCCAAACAATCCAGCTCATTATTGTTTTGCTCATTTGCACTTGAAGCAACTGAAGCTCATCAACATAAACTAACTTAATCCTGTATAGACATACAGGATGAGTAAGTGGCAAAACCAGGATTCATCTGAAGATTTATTAGACTTCAAAAAAACATAAACTCCATCCACTATGTCAAGCATCTCACTTGATCTCAAACTCAAAACATCCAGATTTGATCTCTCCATCTTGCCCTTCCCTCAAACATGTCCCCACAGTGCACCCCACTTCTTTGAATGGTACCATCATCTGCCAAGCTGCCCTAACCAGCAGCCTTTCCCACCACGGTCCTGAAACCATTCTTGTTGAGGTTAATAACCTGGGGATTGTCAAATCTAATGACCAGCTCTCATTCTTCAACTTTGCCTCTCAGTAGCATTTGACATAGGGGTGGGTCACTCCTCCCTTCTGAAATCCTTGCTTTGCTTGATATCTAGGACCCCGCAGTCCCCTAGGTTTTTTTCTAAACCTCCTTCTCCCCATGCCAGCCACTTCTCAGTACGTCTATTGGGTCCTTCTCTCTACGACCTCTAAACCTCCGGGTTTCCCACTTACCCACGGCCCGGTGCTGGGCCTCTTCTCCAGTTGCCCCTTCTTCCTAGGTATCTTCGTCTAGTCCACAGCCTCACGACCTATCTAAATGCGAGGGAAGTCCAAGTTTATGTTTCTAGTTCTCTCCGGACTCCAGAGTAGTATACTGAATGATCTATTCATCTACCAAGGTCTTCGCTATCCATCCTAGGCATAAAATGTTCTGACTCCAATATATAAACTGTCTTTCCACTCAGTGAAAGGAGGAGAAAGCAGTCAAGCTTTATTGGACCTATTGATTTGGATGACACATGGTCTCTGACCACCTAGAGGGATTCATCGATTAATTGAGTCACTAATTCACTGATTTATTCATTCAAATATTATTTAGTGGATACATCATGTCCCAAGTACCATGCTAAGAATCTAGATAAAATTTTTAGAGGCAATTATCTAGGAAATAAGTACTTCTAAATTAAATCGATAACTTAGGAATCAGAGCATAGTTTTCATGCTACACAGTAAATGGAGGATTTCTGAATCGCTCATTCCCAAATTTGCTTTTCTAAAACATGCATGCTTCTTTCCAAAATGGAGATTTATTTGGATGTCACACAAGATAATTGCAGCTTTGTAAACCTGACCTGAGGGAGATTGAGTTTTCATTCAGAAACCTTATCTTGATTGCCTAGACATCACCCAGCATCGTCTGATCCTCCTGCTTGATGTCATTTTGTCAGCCTGTCTTCAGGAGAGAAAGAAGAAATGTCACCAGAATGAACAAGGTCTTTCACCTTCACCCTTTGGGTTACAGGAAGAAACTATTTATGAGAGTTGTCCCCCAGTGCCCACTGGGACTTTGCAGAAGATCAATTACTACAGATGGACAGTATGTCTGGTCTTTCTCCCTCTTTCCACATATTAAATTGTCATCGTGTCAAATGTCTTGTCATCAAATATGGTGCTGCAAGGAAATTGCAATTATATTTATCAGTTTTTTTCTCTGACCTTTGGATTCCATTCAGTCTACAGAGAATCCCTCTAGGTGGTTCAGAGAACATGTGTCATCCAAATCAATAGAGCCAACAATGCCTGACTCCATCCTCCTCTTTTCACTGGGGAGGAGGGTAATTCTTGTATTAGAGTCAGAACTTTTTATGCCAAGGATGGATAGCAAAAATCTATAGCTTCGGGGTGTCTCTTCTTGCAACGTAATAATAGCCTTAGTCATGCCACCTAGGAATAGTGAATAATTACAACGGTACCATATGGAGTTTTCTATCCTATGTGCCTAGTACTAATTTTGAGCTTCTGTCTCTGGACAATTTTGTTTAGGTATTTAAAATCTTGGCTTTTGTTCTTTAGATCATTTTCTTTTACTATACGAATTCTGACTGTCAGAATTAAGTAGATTGTAAAACTAATGTTTAAAGTCCCACTCCCCCCTCTGATCACCTAGAATATTTTGAGGGGCTGCGTGGCAGATAACAGCAGCTAGGTTCTCCAGCAGTGCAGCCTCATTTTAATATTAGCTAAAGCAGAAATCATCAAGAAGACAAACCTGCCATGAAAAGTCTTATAAAACATTCCAAAGTTAAATGGACCATTAAAGAATAGTAGGCAGAAGAGACAGCCAGGTGCTCACCAAAATCTAAGAGTTGAACTTTAAAAGTCATACATAATGAGTAAGATTTAGATGCAAAGTCAGCCTTAGAGATAAAATATCCCCCTAGGCTCGAAGCTAAAAGGCACCTAAATCTTATTTATTATCATGACTGAGCTAGCAGCAAAGTGAATGGTGTTTGCATGTGTCAGTCAGGTGGAGTTTATTAGGCCTTTTCTGATTTCAAGTAACAAAATTCACACAAACTCAGCTCTCTTGTCCACCTTGTTGACTCTGTTCTCAGACAGGCTTCCTCCTCATTACCAAAAAATGGCTGCTGCAGCTCCAAACATTAAATCTTCAGATATTCACTTCCAGAAGGATAAAGTGAGAATCATTTTCCAGAAAGTCCAAGAAAAGGCTCACTGTAGCTCATTGACTCAGATTGGGTCATATAATTATCCCTAACTAATTGCTATGGCCAGAAAAAATTGAATGCTGTGATCAGTTTAAGCCTGGGTCCTGTGCTTCACTCCAATATTTAGTAGTGGAGCCTACCAAAATCTCATGGCTGATACTGAAAGAGGAGTAGCTTTTAAAATGGCTATTCTTAGATATAAGGCTAATGGATACTGGACACGACCTTCTGCACAAGAAGGAATGGTTCAAAATGGAAGATATAGTGGAGAAATTGGAACGCTTGTGTTCTGCTGGTGGGAATGTAAAATGATACAGCTGCTACAGAAACAGTATGGCACGTCCTCAAAAAATTAAAAATAGAACTACTATATGATTCAGCAATTCCACTTCTAGGGATTACTCAAAAGAATTGAAAGTAAGGACTCAAATAGATATTTGTATATCCGTGTTCATAGCAGCATTATTCACAATAATCAAAAGGTGGACACACCCCAAATATTTATTGACAAAGAATGGATAAACAAACCATGGTATAGATGTATGATGAAATATTTTTCAGCCTTAAAGAGGAATGAGTGAAAGGCCACCACATGGGTGAGCGTTGAGAATGTCATGCTAATGAAATAAAACAGACATAAAAGGACAAATATTACATGATTCTGCTTATATGAAGTACCTAGAATAGCCAAATTCATAGAAACAGTAGAATAGTGGCTACCAGGGATTGGGGGAGGGAGTAACGGGGAGTTACTGTTTAAATGGGTACAGAGTTTCAGTTAGGGGTGATGAAAAAGTTCTGAACATGCATGGTGGTGATAATTGCATAATAGCGTGAATGTGCTTAATGCCACTGAATTATACACTTAAAAATGGTGAAAATAGAAATTTTTGTCATACATTTTATCACAATAAAAATATTTAAAAATGAAAGATAGCTGCAAATAAAAAATCAAAGAAGCAGTATCTACCTGTATCTAAGTTAATAAATGACACAGATATTATTTCTTTATTTTTTAATAGATAAATGATACTGATTTTATCTTTTATTTTAGTTTATTTAATAGATTCAAATAAAGATGGAATACATCCAAGGTGTGCAATAGGATGATTTCATAGACATACACATCGTGTAATGATTACCACGATCAAACTAATTAGCATCTCCATCACCACCCAGGTTGTACATTAGATCCTCAGACCTTGTTCTTCTTATCACTGAAATTTTATACTCTTTAGCCAAAATCTCCCCATTTCCCCCACTTCCCCAGCCCCTAGAACCACCATTCTACTCTCTATTTCTATGAGCTCTACTTTTTTGGATTCCAGATAAAGGTGAGATCATATAAGTATTTGTCATTCTGTGCCTAGTTTATTTCACTTAGCACGAAGTTAACCCGTGTTACACAAATGGCAGGATTTCTTTCTTTTTTATGTCTGAGTAATATTTCACTGTACATATTCACCACAATTTTTTTCTCCTTTTATCTACCTATGGACAGTTACGTTGTTTCCATAATTTGGCTATTGTTAATAATGCTTTAATGAATATTGGAGTGCAGATATCTTTTCAACATACTGATTTCATTTCCTGTGTATATATACCCAGAAGTTGGATTGCTGGATTATTTGGTAGTTATCTTTTTTGTGTTTTTGAGGAAACTCCATATTGTTTTCCATAATGGTTATACCAATTTACATTTCTACAGTGTGTAAGGGCTCCCTTTTCTTCACACCCTGGCCAACACCTGTTGTCTCTTGTGTTTTCATAATAGCCATTCTAATATGTGTGAAGAGATATCTCATTGTGGTTTTGACTTGCTCTTCTCTGATGATTAGTGATATTAAACACCTTTTCATATATCGTTAGTCATTTGTATGTCTTCTTTGGAAAAGTGTCTATTTAGGTTCTCGTGAGGAAAAGTGTCTATTCAGGTTCTTCGCCCAAATAACTCAGGTTATTTATTTTTTTTTTGCTATTGGGTTGTGTGTTTCCTATATATTTTGGCTATTAACTCCTCATCAGATATATGGTTTGCAAATTTTTTCCCCATTCTGTAGGCTGCCTTTTCACTTTGTCGTTTCTTTCTTTTATTGTGCAGAAACTTTTTAGTTTGATGTAGTCCCACTTACTTATTTTTGATTTTATTGTGTGTGCTTTTGGTGGCATATCCAACAAATCATTGCCAAGAACAATGTCAGGGAGCTTTAGCCTTATGTTTTCTTCTAGAAGTTTTACAGTTTCAGATCTTACGTTTAAGTCTTTAATCAATTTTAAGTTAATTTCTGTATATGATGTAAGACAAAGATCCAGTTTCATTATTTTTTTTCCAGTTTTCCCAGAACCATTTATTAAAGAGACTGTTCTTTCCCCATCGTGTATTCTTGGTGCCCTTGTCAAAGAGTAGTTGACTGTATATGCGTGAGTTTATTTCTGGGCTTTCTGTTTTGTTCCATTGATGTATGTGTGTGTTTTACTGCCAATGTCACACCATTTTGATTACTGTAGGTTTGTAATGTAGTTTGAAGTCAGGCAGTCTGATGCCTCCAGCTTTGTTCATATTGCTCAAGATTGCTTTGGCTATTTGAAGTCTTCTCAAAGACTTCAAGTCTTCATGGTTCCATATGAATTTTAGGATTATTTTTCCTAGTTCTGTGGAAAATGCCATTGAAATTTTGATAGGTATTGCACTGAATCTGTAGATCATTTTAAGTAGTATGAACATTTTAATAATATTAATTCTTCTAATTCCTGAATGCACAATATCTTTCTATTTATTTGTGTGTTCTTTAATTTCTTTCATCAATATTTTATAGTTTTCAATGTACAGATCTTCACCTCCTTGGTTAAATTTACTACTGAGTATTTTATTCTTTTTGAAGCTATTGTAAATGAGATTGTTTTATTGATTTCTTTTTAAGATAGTTCATTGATAGTATATAGAAATGCAACTGATTTTTCTATATTCGTTTTTTATCCTGCAACTTTGCTAAATTTGTTTATTAGTTCTAGCAGTTTTTTGGTGGCCTTTAGTGTTTTCTATACATTTAAGATCATGTCATCTGCAAACAAGACAATTTAACTTCTTTCTTTCCAGTTTGAATGCCTGTTATTTCTTTTTGTGCCTCATTCCTCTGGCTAGGACTTCCAGTACCATGTTGGGTAGAAGTGGCAAGAGTACACACATTTGCCTTGTTCCTGATCTTATAAGAAAAGCTGTCAGCATTCACCATTGAGTGTGATGTTAGCTGTGGGCTTGTCATATATGGCATTTCTTACATTGGGATGCATTCTGAGATGTTACTTATACAAGGCACTGTCAATACTAAGGAGTATTTTCTTCTAGAGGGCAGAGATCTTTGATTCAAACTCAGAATGATCTGTATGAAATCAATCTCAGGATTATCTAACCCTCATCTCTTTAAACTTGATTCCATACTCACCAATCTCTTGATGATATTTTGGTTTGTCTAATGGATTTCTTTATTATTTTTTTTTTTTGCTGAAATAATTAAGCATATTTATTTATTTATTTATTTATTTATTTTATTTCAGCATATTATGGGGTACAGATGTTTAGGTTACGTATGTTGCCCTTGCCCCTCCCCCCCAAGTCCTAGTTTCAAATATGTCCATCCTTTGGGTGGTGCACATGTCTAATGGATTTCTAATGCCATTCAATACATTCTAATGTATTTCTTGAATGGGCTGCGATTGCATCTTGAATGGGTGTTTCTTTTGTGTGTGTATCTGTACCACATACAACACTGTAGCATCTCTAGGCTTAGGGATTCCTAGTCATTGTGACAAACATAAAACCTTCACGCACCCCCAACGCACTGCAAAAAGTAGTACTGCCTCCAGTTGAGAACTAGTGGTTTATGGGGAAAGAGCGTGCCAGTTAAGCTGGCTGAATGACAATTTTATTTCTCATGGTACAATAATAAGTGAGTATCCCATTTTATATGCTAGTTTCTCATGAGTTTTTATATTTCTAAAGTCTGATGACTTTGTGACCCAGGCAAGATAGTTTCTGAACCTTCGGGGGTGAGGCCTAGATATTGGACCATGGAAACTCACTGGCATAACTTAGACTATTGAATTCTTATGGCAGCCAGACTAGCACCCTCCCTGCTATCTTTGCAGTGTGCTTCTTTTAAACTTTAGCATAAACAATCTGCATTTTTTTTAATTATCCCTGTCATTGCTCTCCTAGTACAACTGTGAGTGATAAAAAGAAGACAAATATAGGGTCTACCTCAAGGAGCATATAAAATGTAAGCATTATAATACAACGTAGAAAGCAAGAATTCCCTTAAGGAGCATAGAACCACAGGCTGCAAGAATGCAGGGGAGGCGGAAAGACTTCTAGCTGCGGGAAGCCGAGATGGCTTCATAAAAGAGGCAACACCTAAGAGATTCCATGCACCATAAATAAGGTGTGTATTTGTGGAGAGGGTAGGGAGGGGTATTATGGGTATTCCATGAGTAAAGTGGGAAACTAAAACTCAATCTAGGGAGCTTAGATTTTATGAACTTCTAGATTTCTCCACAAATCCAGAGCCACTAGGCAGAAAGATGAAATAGCCATGCCCTTGACTAGCTCTCTTGCCCAAATAACTTGTTTGACGAAAATTGTGCCCAAGGGAACAAAAGGGTCAGCAGTCATTTTGGGTATCCACATACATACAGATAAAGACACATACATAATAAGAGCAACTGAGACGGAAATTGAAATCAAAGCTCTTAGTATCTATGTCAGAGCCTTTTCTTGAGTAAAATACATAGCACTTAAGGTTAGCTATAAACTATTCCTTTGTGCACAGGAATAAATATCATTACAGGAAACTACAGCAATATCTTGACATCAAGAAAAGAATATAGTCCTTTGAAGTCCTTTTAGGTCAAGGAAATTAGCTTCTAGGGAAAAATATATTAAAAACCGTCAGATAATATTTTCCAAGCAAGTTTTCAGAAGGCACTATATCCTCAGTTTATGGTATCCATACAGTGCCTGTGAAAAGCTCTTTACAAATGTAAATACCTAATTGCATTTCAGTATGGCAGGATCAGAAAGTCCTTAGGTCTCCACAGATGTTTGTGAATTCTTCAGATTAATCACAATTTTTATAGCTTTTTTCACATTTATACCTATCAACATATTGTATGAAAATCATTGAGGAGCTAAACTTTGGTTTTAGAATTGGTATATACAATCTAATCATTATTTTAATATAAATCATTTCCTTACCGTTAGACTGAATACCTCGTCCGTCTCACATTTAATTGAGAAAGCTGATCCTTTATTTTTGAACCCATACTAATTTGTAAGTGACCGATTTATCAAAAAGACGTCTTCAGCTCATTATCAGAAACAATTTGGGATCTGTAGAAACCCTCTGGTTTACTCCAGAGGTAAATTTCCCCAAAGACTTTCAGCACCTGTGAAGTCCTTGTCTCACTAGGTATGAGAGTTTGCTGTCAGTTGAGAGGAAATTTATAAGAAAATGTTAAAAACAGCTTAAATATTTCTCTAGTTCTATTTAACATTGGTACAACTTAAATGAAAACATTTCAAGTCAGCATTTCAAATTCAACTGCCAAGACTCAGGTAATATTTCCTGGACTCAATCATGTGGGCATGAAACACTGCAGCTCTATCTTCAAAGTCCTTTGAAAATCTGCATCATGATATCTTTAGAAGAAAATATTCCAAAACGAAATGAAGAACTTCATTTTCAGCTGAATTTTCTTAACATTTGTCACCTTCTTAGGGATAGACTGTGAATTTTAAAATATTTCTCTTTTTGAACCTGTGGGGATTATAAAAGGCTACATCCCTAGTGAAAACTGGTTTGAGATAATTCCCTGAAAAACTTTTGTTGAGATGTACAGTTGTCACTTTAGTTCACTATAGAACCAGGAGAATGTAATAGATAATAACGACTAATGCCCCTTTAAAAGGTAGAGCTTCTCTCTCTCTCTTCTTCACAAATACTTCAAGTGTCTGTAGGTTCTGCATGCACAAGAGTCATACCACAGATAAATTTAAGCATTTATTTTTTGTTAATATGCTATCTCTCCCCCAAACAAAAGCAAGATGCCTGAGGAGCTTATAATAGAAGTTATATGCAATAAATTTGTTAAGATAGAACATTTAGACCATATAGAAGAGGAGGAAAGCATACATGAATAATGATTTAGCTAATAATATTAGTATTTTGAGCTTCCTAGAATCCTAAGCCAAGAGGGAAATAAGCAAGCTACTAAAGTTCACTGTATGAAAAAAAATTATGAAGAGAGACAACTTTCTCCTGATATTAAATTATAAATTAGTTGCTTGAATCCAGTAACAGACCGATTGCAGTAGTGGCCACTGTTTTTCACACCTGCCCGTGTCCATGTGCTTTTGTAGTGCCTTCTCACTTTGCCTCTAGACTTGGCCAGGGAACTTGCTTTGGCCAATGAAGTGTTAGTAAAACTGATGCAAGCAAACGTTGTAAAAAGTGCTTGCACATTGGAGCTTGCCTCTTGCTGCTTTTCAAACCTTGTCACTACCATGCAAACATGAAAAGGAGGCCTATTGAACTAGGAGGAGACATATGGCCTATTAATCCCTGTCACCCTAGCCAACACCTGGCTGACCCCTGGACTCATAAGCAATGAAAACTCTTGTTGTTTTAAGCAACCGAGTTTGAGCTTATATGTTATGTGGTAATGGATAACTGATACAGATCTTTGACAATGGATATTTAATAATATAATGGGCAGTGTCTTTCACAGTACTTTTAAGCAACTACAGGACTATCTCCATGTAGCACATGACAAATCTTGAGAGCATACCTCACATAAAAATAAAAATAATACTTTTTAGTTGTCTCAGAGCCTATTATATAAAATGTTATTCAATTTCTGCTGGAGATAACATACTTACCTCTGAACCAAACCACCTTGTCATTAGAAAGCAGCCATACTTTCCGTGGTGCACAGGAACACTGCTTAATGGCTGGGGAAACAAAGGCTATTATTCTCTTCTTAAATGTTAAACAGGACCTGCAGAGAATAAAATGACCAGACTGCAGTTTAGCCACAGTGCCATACTTTGAGGGTAAAACAAAGTCATTTGCACAGAAAAACTTCTGAAAAACATTTTATAAAGAGGAATTGGTCTAGAAGACATGTCATAACTTTTGCAATCCATTTGATACTTGAAAGGTTTGTATTATAGCTTTCAATGGTACATTTTATAAAAATCCATTGCCTTTTTTTCTTCATCAAAGTCTATTTAAGCTTGGGGAAAATACACTTGCAAAAACATGTCAAAGAAAATTACATTTGAAATTTTAAGTCATATGAAAGATGTCATTTGAACCTCAAGACTTATTGAATCTCCGAACCTTAAAATTTATTTAGGTCAACCCCATCTGATTCTTGAGTTCCCTTCAAGAAAAGTGTAACTTATCTAGATTTCTTCTGCCCAAAAGACGTCCAGTAAAATAACAGAAACTTTCATGGAGGATTATACCCCTTAGGGAATTTTCATGTATTAAAATGTTTATCCCCAGATAGACTCGTTCGGTTTTTAGCCAGTGTCTTGGAACAGTGCAGGAGAAATCCCAGCTTTCTTTTCTGTGACAGTCTTCCAGATATTTGAAGGCAGCAGCTCTCCCATCCCTAGGATCACCCAAGTCCTTCCTTTGTTCACCAGGCTAAATGTGTCAGCGTTCTTAGGATGCAATTAACAGAAATAACTCTAGCTAACTCAAGCAAACAGGAATTTTATTGGAAGGATATGAGGGACTTACAAAACCCCTGGAAGAAGCAGTTTCGAAACTAAGTGGATCTAAGGTGGCTCTCAGGGGATAGGAAACAGGAAATGCAGAAGCTGTTTCTTTACAGGAATAGTTTGATCAGGCTGCCCCTGCAAAGTTAAACTCCAGCCATATTCAGGTTCTTTGTCCTGCTATTCTAGGAGAAAGCAGTTATGTAGGGCTGTTTTAGGTTTGGTCACAGAACACAGGGAAAGGGAGGGCTCCTGAGGACGATTCCACTGTATTGAATCCTCCGGGAACAGCTATCCTCAACAGAAAATATGCGTGCTATAAAAAGGATAAAATGGATGCTAGGTAGTTAGGTAGTCAAAGACAACAACAATATAAAATAAAAACGAGTGTTGAGCCCCATTCTTTCATCTTCGTGTGAAGTGGCTTTGAGTCCCATCCTTCTGTCCCTATGAATCATCCAGTGTCCTCGGCGCTCTCTTAGTGTTTACTTCTTCAACATTCCTCTCGAATGGTGGTGTCTGCAGTTCTAGCTGCAGTTTGATCAGCACAGAGTAGAGTGGGGCTAACCCCTCCCTCATTCTGCATGCCGTATATCTATTAATGCAGCCTAGGATTACGTTCACAGTTTGGGCAGTCTCATCATCCCATCGAATCAGACTGAGTTTAAAGTCGCCTAAAACTTAGTAATTAATGTTCTCACTGTTTCTCTGTCTATGCCACGTCTGTCCCCATTGTGAGCATATCTCTTCCTTTGCCTAGAATGCACTCATTTGCTTTCTGTTTTTGCAACATAGTTAACTCTTCCTTTTGCATCAGTCTCCACTTATATCATCACTTACTTAGACTCAATTCCCCTTATTATAGACTCCTATAATACCATGGACTTCTTCTTTACTGCAGCTGTTATGATGTAATTTCTCATTTATTCATATGATTATTTGGCTTCAAATTGGTCTAGTAGTACAATCTAAATTTCTTACTACATGACCTAGCCCAAGCCTCAGCAACCAAACTCATCTCTTGCCCCCCACCAATCCCACTAGCTCACTTTCTATTCCAGGAACACACAAATCCTGCTATTTCTTTAGGGCCTTTGCACTTCATGTTCTCTCTCATTCCCTGTTCTTTGCATCATGGCTACTTCTTATCAACTGGATCTTAGTTCAAATAATACTTCCTCAAAGAGAGATCTTCCATGAATAACCTAAAGAAATACACCATCCTATCAAGTACCCCCTTTCCATCATAAGAGTGTCCATATTTTCTGCTTAGCACATAGTACAGAACTTTATTATTATCTCTCCCCTTCCACTGAGATGTGAGCTCCAGGAGAGCAGTGACGTTGTCTTACTTACTGCAGTATATCCAATGCCCAGAAGAGTGTAGGACACACAGTGGATGCTCAGGATATGTTTGTTGAATTAGTCATTGAAAGAATGGTCATACACGGAATAAATGCTCTTTTCCAATAGAGTTTGAATTTCATGAGGGTGGGGAACTCATCAGTTTTATTCACTATTATACCTTCGGTACCTTGCCTTCTTGCATATCTGTTTAATGAATGAAATACCATATTTGCACTGTTAATGTATTTGAGTCTTATAGGGACATTTATATCTATCCTTGTCAAATATCATTCATTGTTATGTTCAGATCCTGACTGATATACAATATGTGAGCTTTTCTTCTCAATTTTGTATCATCAGGAAAAGCAATTAGCATGTTATCTCTATCTTCATCCAAAATAATCAGCAATCTCATTGGAGAAATTTGGCCACCACCAAGACTAAATATACGTAAGAAAATTAGACTAGGATCTAGCAATTTTATAGAGCCATCAATTAATTACGAACACCCAATGTGAGTAAATCTGACTTCCCACCAAATTGCTTAGAAATTGTGTAGACTCTTAAATTCATTGTCCTCTAAGAACTGAGGGACTTGAGGTGAAATTCCAGTCTGCTAATAAGTAGTTCAGTGTTTCTCTGGACTTTAAGGAGCATACAAATCACCTAGGAATCTTCATAAAATGCAGATTCTGATGCAAAAGTTCTGGGCTACGGCCCGGGGCTCTGCATTTCTTACAAGCTCCCACATATAACAGTGCTGCTGATCCAAAACCAAACTTTGAGTAAGAAACTAGATAACCCTGGCTATTAACAATAAATACCAGTCTTAGACAAGGGAGGCACTTCATAGTTTTCAAAGAACTTATTTGTAAATTAATTTTTTAATCCCCAGAAAGACACAGTGCTTTAGATATAGATGAAGAAACCAAGGTTTAGAAAACAATTTATCTATAATTCAACTGGCACAACTGGAAAATTAACCACCTTTCTCACTCCAAAAACAGTGATTATTCCCCCTTTTGTGCTGCTTCATATCACCTGTCTGGGCCACATTCGTCCACTCATTCACAATGGGTTTAGTTATGTTTCTCTACACATCGGGCCCTATTGGAGGGGCTGAGGATGCAGCAGTGAATGAAACAGAGACCTTACTGTGTTTTCTGATCTGTAAATGGAACAATTGGTCCTTCCCAATACCAATGTTTCGTGATTCGATTCTAGTGTGCCATATTTACAAAATGCAATTATAGAATTAAGGCATTATCTTAGGCATCATTTTCTATCTGCATGTCCTCAGAGTCTGTAAACTTAAATTCATCTGATCATCACCATCATACAAAAATTCTTCCCACACTCTTTGTTTCATTGCAGTCAAGCATGTCTGAATCTTTCTTCACTCACCCTTTACAAATCCATCCAGTCAGTACTAATTCTCCTCCTCACCTTCCCTCCTAATTTGTGCCATTCTGCGGTCATCCCAGCACTGTTGCCCCAGTTCAGGCTTCCTCTTGTCTGATCCAGCAGCACACAACAGCGCTTTCTGTGGTGTGGAAAGACTGTGTGTCTGTACTGCCCAGTACAGTAGCCACCTGCCATATGTGGCTATTGAGCACTTGAAATGTGACCAACTGCAACTGAGGAATTGAAAATTTAATTTTACTTAATTTTAATTTAAGTTTAAATAGCCCCATGGACTTAGTAAGCTATCTCTTGGACAGCATATGTCTGGACCCTTGCAGGAGCTTTTCTGCCTAGCTTCACTGGTTCCATCTCATACTCAAATTCATTTTCCTCATTCACTCAACAGCATGATCCTTCAAAAATGCAAATCTGATGATATTGTTCCAAGCCATAAGTCCTTAGCCTCAGGATAAAGTCTTTGCTTCCTACATGACTTACAAAGCTCTTTGTGATCTGGTCCTTTGCTCAGTCCTCCAGCTCCCTTTCTGTGTCATAGTTAATGCTCTGACAATGATATGCCACGTTTGTACATGTTGTCCTCTGTGTGTGCCTAAGTCCTCCGTATCCTTTAAGAACTGGTTCATCTCCTTGCTTCATCCCCACCCAACCTTCCTTGCTTCAGTCCCAACCAAGATCTCTGCCATGTTTTAAGGATATTCTACAAATATATATATATATCATTTCACTTAACCACACTGTTTTATCTGTCTCTTATCTATTGGTGGTGATGGTGATGGGGTTTCCTTTTTCACCAGACTGTGAATTTCCTGAAGGAAGGGACTATTTCCTATTCATCTTTTTTGACTGAGAGACTACCACGAGCAGTAGTCACTACCAGGCATTGAATAAATATGGGATGAAAAGAAGGAGGGAGGGAAAAAGAAGGGAAGGAGGGATTAAACCCATTAATATAAACATTTTAAAAATAAATCTCACTTGTTAATTCCTTGGGAATCTCAATTTTCCAGTTAATTTTCTTTTCTTACCATTGACAGCTGGTGTAATTCCCAGTCGGACATGTTTGGGTTTTTTTGTGGGAGATAGGTTTCCTGTGAACAACTAAATTTTTGAATTGAGTTTCAACTGTACAAAATAAAAGGTGTTGCATCTTCTCTACATAGACAGATTGTTTCAATCCGCCAGATTGTTTTTCCTTTTGCAAAATGTCTGAGTCTTTCACTGTGTTGAATGGTAACACAATCATGGACTTTTAAAGCCGGAAAATACAAAGTTCAGCCACATCATTTTTCAGAGAAGGAAACTGTATGACATGCCCATGATGAGTAAGTAAGCGGTAAATTCATTTGAACCTGATGTGTATGTGGACATATTCTAAAAGTCCTAGTCTAGAAGGAAAGGCATTTTGTTTTTCAAATGCCCACTGCAGGGGAGTTTATTAAAAAAAAAAAAAAAAGAGTGACAATGATTTTCGTTGAGATTTCACTTAAAAGGAAAACTACAAAGCTGTCCTGCCTTTTGTACTTCATATTGTGTCTGTTAAAAGTGGGGTGGGTCATCTGTCTTTGAACCATGACCATTTTCAGTTGAAAGTTAGGGAAGTCTGCCTTATCTCAAAGCCCTTGCCTTTGGGCTTCTGTTCAGATGGTATCAGCTGGAACAAATAAGCTGAGATTGCATTTGCTGTTTTCTGTGCTAATCTCGAGAACGTTCCAAAAATGGTTTGTCAGCAGCTGAACTGAGCACCGAATCTGTGGGCATGTACATATTTCTCCTCACAAGAAAATCACTTTTTAAGTTTCTCAGAAGCTGATTACAATGTGCTTTTTTCTCCCTCCTCAAAAGTGAGATTAAGTCTCAGAATCTATCATTGTATACATTGGAATGTATTCCTAAACAGCGAAAAGAGTACATCAGCCCTGAGGAAAAAATGTGGACGGGCCAACCTGAATGCCTACAGGGTATGACCCCTCCAAAGACCCTGTCGCCCCATGGACAAAGTGAGGTGAAGAACTTGGCAGTTATCTGGGGTTTTCCCAGTTTGGTTGATAAACTTGACAGTCCAGGCTTCCTCTTCTCAAATACTTTTTTCCCTGAATTTTCTGAAAAACAGAAATAGCACCAGAAATGAAGCCTCAATTCTGAATAATTGTTATAAGGAGGAAAAAAACTTTTTGTGATCAGCCACTAAAAGGGAAGCCATATACTTACCCGTGTATCTCATACAATCAAGGTAATTTTGAATGTACTGTCTTTCCACAACTCACTTCCCACAGGAACAGTTCCCTGCCACCAACACCGCCACGGAACAAACTTGTTTACAGCCTCTCTGAGTCATTACTGTGCTAGGTTTTGAACACACAGAGGAAAAGGAATGTACTGCATGAACTTATAGTCTAGGGAGGAGGCAGACAAGGAGGTGGGCAGTTATAATCAGCATAAACACACATGTTGATGCCCTTCTTTTAGTATTTCACCGATTTGATGCATCATCTATTGGCACACAGACATTATTTTCTTTGTATGCACTATCTCACCAGTGAGACTGTGTATTTGTCACAACTCTTTGAGTGGCAGATGACAGAAATCCAACTCAAACTGGCTTGCAAGAGAGTTTTTAACAACTTTATCGAGGTATAATTTACATATAATAAAATTCACCTACGTTAAGTGTACAACTCAGTGATTTTTTAGTAAATTTACTAAGTTTTGCAACTATCACCATCATGATGTTGTACGTTTTCATTATCCTTCAAAGGGAATCTGCTGGCTAATGTACCTGAAAATTCTAGGATTTGGTCTGTTGGTCTATGTCCTAGGGGAATATCATCAAGATTTGATTTCTTTTGGTTTCATTCTCAGGTAAGCTATTCCTTGGTGTAATGAGAGGTAACCCCTAGAAGATCATCTACCATTTTAGTAACCCAGCAGAAAATATATCCATTTACCCCAATTGGCCCAAACTAGGTCACATGCTTACCCCTGAAACAATCACTCTAACCAAGAGCATGTGAAGTTTTTCTTATTGGTCATGCCTGAGTCGCATGAACTATATGTGGTAGCCAACTCTGGTAACCAGAGTACAATGTTATAGCCACCCAAAATATGTGGTCTGAGAGTGGGGAGACATGGTTTCCTAAAGGAAGCCTGGGATTATTATTACTAGACAAAAACGAATGGATGCTGGGCAGGCGCTGCAGGAGATGTGCACTCCACAGGAAAACCGTGAGCAGAGTGATGTTGCTTCTTTCCTTTTGAATCTTCTGCAGTGGTTATGACAGAGCCTTTCATCTAGCAAGTGCTCAAGAAATACCTGTGAATTGATTATGGATAAGCTAGAACTTACAGCAGACCAAGAATGGAAGATTTTGTGTTTCCTTATTTATTGTTTCAAAAGGCTACAAAAATTAGGAAGATTAACATTTTTAAAAGCTAATAATTTGGGGTTTGTCTGAGAGGCCACATGGGATGGTCAGAGAATGGTTGGATGGGTGTCAGAACACAAAAGCAGTTTGTGACCAGACTGTTCCCCTGGGTAGTGCATTAAATATATGTATATGCATGCATGTGCACTTGACCCTTGACACCGTGGGAATTAGCAGTGCCAACCCTCCATGCAGTCAAAAATCTGTGTGTAATCTTTGACACCACAAAACTTAACTACTAATAGCCTACTGTTGATTGGAGGCCTTACTGGTGACGTAAAGTCACACATATTTTGTATGTTATTTGTATTATATACTGTATTCTTACAATAGAGTAAGCTAGAGAAAAGAAAATGTTAATAAGAAAATCACAGGGAAGAGAAAATATATTTACTATTAATTAAATGGAAATGGGTCATCATAAAGATCTTCATCCTCATCATCTTTATATTGAGTAGGCTGAGGACGAGGCGAAGAGGAGGGGTTGGTCTTGCTGACTCACGGGTGGCAGAGGTGGAAGAAACTTCGTGTGTAAGTGAACCCACACAGTTGAACCCTGGTTGAGCTGCGTGTGTGTGTGTTAATATATATATAAATACACCTTTTTAAATGCCCTTTTATCAGAAGAGTGATGCTAGTGAATGACCTGGAATTAATTCAGTTGTATAACAGAAGCTGGCAAGGAACCTAGCTCATTGTAATTTATATTCACAGAATATTTTTTTCAAACAATATAAATCTTTACATATAACATAACATAACGTAAAAACAATAAGTGAAATTCCAGAAGTTTTAGAATAAAGAATTCAGTAGCAAGGGATACCTTAAAGTATATTATTTATAGAAAGGACCAGAGTTGAAAATTACAAAGAAACAACTTATATTTTAGAAGTAAATTTTATACTTAATTTCATAAAAGAAATATTGTTCATGGCAAATTTTAGATCTGCAAAAACTTTATTTTCCAGTAACTTTTAAAGTTTTCTTTACTGACATGAACTTCAAGAATGGAAAGATATTTCTTTCTTATACTTACCTGCAATGTGACTATTAAGATGCTGTAAAAATTTGCAAATTAGGTTGTAAATAGCAGCAATGAAAGCATTAACTCTCCTGGCCACATTTCCTAAAGTGCGTTTTATGTTATTCTAGAGACAGATATTAAAAAATAAACCTGAATGCTTATATAAAAAGTCCAGCTTCCTATTTTCCAAGCACAGTGGTATAATTGCAGCTCTGATTCATGGCATACTTTGTAGGATTTCTGATTAATTATACAGACCCCCTGATGTTTTTATTCTTTTCAACTTTGTTTCCCTCTGCTGTTTGACCACTACACTAAGACACTTATTATTCAGGTTACCTAATTTTAAAAAAATGAATTTGCTATTAACATCGGTTTTCTCATATATCACTCTAACTCGTAAGTGTTAAAAATCATTCTGCTCCTTAATTTTGGAGTCAACTCATATACACCCACCCATACACACCCAGTCCTAGGTACACACACATGAATACACACACTCCCACTCCTAGGCACACACATATAGACACACACACTTGAATGAAAGCTTCTAATAAATTTTTTATCATTTACCCAATGCAAACCATGTCTAACAGTTCTGCATCACTTGATCTGAAATATTGAACACATCAACAAAGCAACAAAGTGTGCTTTGTTAGGGATAATATTAACCAATCTAATTTTTAAAATGATTATAGAGATCCAGTTTGAATAATTTGCTATCAGAGATTCTTTAGAAACAACTGCAATGTATTTGTTTTGTTGTGTGAGGTTATCAGTGTTTTCAGAATTAATATATTCCTGTCATCATTCTTTTGAGTTTATCCTTTATACAAAAACCTCATTTACCTGATTTTCCAAGAAATGTGGTATGCTGATTATTAGAAGAGGATTTTCCAAAAAAAAATTCCTTTATACATATATAGTACAACTATGTTCAAATATTATCCTGTTCTTTGCTTTAAGTAGGTCAGGTTCACAGCGGTCTGTTCTCTTCAAACCCCTCCCCTCATATCCTGATAAAACTTCTTTTATCACCGTCATATCTAAATTACTTCTCTACCAAGACACTTTTAATAATAAGAGCTTCTGGCTCCTTTCCTGAGCTCTTCTCTTTTCCTGTCATCAACTTCCCCTTGGAATTAGGAAAAGGTCCTTGCAGATTTGGGCTATTAAGTAGGAGAGAATCCATGTATCAAGTCCTTAAATGCTCTGTCATCATGAGAATTATTTATTGGAACCCATTACCTGTGTGACTTCACAGTTCTTTTTAGACGGTTTGCCTGAAAAGAATAAAGACTCTTCCTTGAAAAGAGATAGCTTTCTTTGCTATCTAGGGAGAAAATAGTTGAGTTTAATAGTTGAGAGAAGAGAGGAGGATGGCTACAAGGACTTGTGTTGATCATGGAAATTTCTCCTGTGCAAAATAGATCTGAAGGCACAGAGAGCAGAAAACTAACTTCCCTGGGAAGAGAATAGTCAAGTATTAACTTCAGCCCATGGAACGCTTCAGCACTTTACTGAGCTTTATAGAAAACAACAAATACAGCTTATACACCTTCATGACTAAAATTTTTGATAACATTTCTCTTTATCCAAGAACAATGATTTCTCTTTGCATTTTTGTGATGTGGAGAGGCTTTAGAAAACCTGTATATTTTCCAAAAGAGTATGCATAGTTACGGCTTGAGGGGAGAATGTTATGATTTGCTTCAGAATCTTAAGGAAACTCTGGCCTCCACCCACCCATCAAAAAAGCTTAGAAATCAGGGTCCCAAGAGGTATCATCAATATCTCTAAAATTTCAAGACTAAATCAACTGTAATCCAATAAACAACATATTTACTATATGCCTGTTGGTACATAAAGGACTGTATGAAATGAAAAGGGGACAGAAAGATGCATAAGTCCTGAGTCCTGATTTCTGGAAGTTCTTTGATCGGATGGGAAGAAGATAGATTGAGACAGTGTAAGATCAATGCTATGTGAATGTACTGGACAACTTTGAAAGATCATGAATTGGCAGTAGTGGAATTTGTCCGGCACTGGTTAATGGCCTGCTTGTTCACAATGTTGTGAAACAAACTTGATCACGTGATCAGAGTTGAAATAGATGTGTGTCTCACCAAGTATAAGATTGGCACTTCTCCGAGTACTCAGGTAATCTTAAACAGTATACAGTATCCAGACATTAAATAACATTGAGCGAAATAGTTCTCTTATACTTCTTATATCAAGGGGAAACTCAATTTGATCCTAGCTTGTCTGAACACTTTGAAGCCCTGATTAATTCCCTTTACCAAAGAAAAAGCAGGCCCTACACTCAGAATCCTGGAAGACAACTGTTCCTAGCTAGAATGCAACACTTTAGATTTGTTTTTATCATATTTATTTTTATAGTTACCACTATTTATGGCAAGTGGATACTAGTTTCCATTTATCATAGCAATATAAAGTTTTCTTTATTCAGCTACTTTAATTTTGAACTTTGAGCAAGTTAAAAATATTAAGTGACTATTGAATATGAGAATGATGCTGAATATAATAATAATAAAAATGATAATTACAGCTAACATTTATTAGTTGCTTACTATGTGTCACCATAGTTGTAAATGTTTCATAGGTATTTTTACATTTGATCTTCCCCCAAAATTTATGAAATTGGGGTGCCATTATTATGATCCCCATTTTATAGATGGTAGTCTGGAACCCTGAGACATTCCCAAGTCACATGTCTAACAAACACTGGGGCAAGAATTCAGGCCACCTGGTGGTACATGAATGTGGCAGAAATTGTGAGCATGTCAGGGAGTTTGGAAAAGCTTGGACTGTATGACTTTTAAGGGGACACTGTATGTCAGAAGGCAAAGATGTAGCCGGTATGCGGGCCAGGGAGAGACATTAGGGATTTTAACCGGACCTTGGCAATGGCATTCCATTGTGATAAGTGCATGAGCGAGGAAATTCCACTCTGATTTACCCTCTTAGAAATGTTGTAAGTTCTGGTATGAGGGGATGAAGCAAGCAAAGCATGATCCTGCAATTACCAAAGGGTTGAGACTCAACTACACAATAAAATTAAAACTTTTTTTTCTGGCGTGGGCAATATTGCTATTTGTGTTGTAGAAACCTCTTCTGCTTGCTAAATTATATATCGTGGGCTTCCCTTTCCAATTCATAATTAATATTGACTTCCAGTCATTTTAGTTACTAAGAGGTAAAGGAATCTTCTCTGATTTCAACTTCAAGTTATTTTTTATGCATTCTTTTTCTTCTGTTTTCAGAAACATTAGTATGAACATAAATTTCTCAGTATTAGAAAACACTATTTTGACAAATAAAATTAGAGAGCAAAAATAAAAATACCATTTAATTGTAACCAAAGATCTAATGGCAAATTAAAGGAAAACCTCTTCAATGTGGTTATATTTTTGGCTTCTAGTTTTCTTCCTTTCTCACACCCTCCAACGCCACAGGACGGCATGGCAGGGGAACTGCAGGCTTTGTAGTGAGAGCTGAACTGAAAACACCACTCTATTCCCTAATAACTACATTGACCTTGGACATTTTAGTTTACTTCTCTGGATTTTATTTTTCTCAACTGAAGAACTGGGATAATAATGCTCCTCAGAATTGTGCAGATTAATTGAGATAATAAACGCCCTCTTCCAACAGCACCCAGTAGTATGTCGTAGATGCTTAATAAACCTCCTAAGCACCTCAGCATGCTCATCACTCAACTCAGTATATTTGCAGTTTTTCCTCTGGGGCTTTTGGTCCATTTCTGTTCATGTCTTCTTTATTCTAATTATTTCTAAAGACAGCTGCACTTGGTTGTTTTAATAAGTTTTTTCTCATTATAAAAGAAATATTACTTATTATGATGTTTTGATAAAACTACATGGAAGTGTTAAAAAATAACATATGATATTACTTTCCTGTCTCTAACCCCGCCATTCATCTTCACAATACCTTGTAGAATTATGTTAAAATTATCTCAGTTCATGAGTTCGCAGAGGAAAGGAATTCTAAATCTTGTATTAAGGGAGACACAGAGAGATCTTGCATAAATTAAAGACAGCAATTTAAGAAACAGATTTGAGACAAAACCACGTCCAAACACATCCTTTGTTTTATTTCCTTCTCCCCAAGACATCGTGTTTTCAGAATTATATGCTTACCATGCAAATAAATAAAATTACAAAGTTTTACCAGCCCAAGAAAAGTTTTCCCACATTCATTGTGCACTGTGTCACAAAAAATAATTAAAATTAACTTTATGATCTTTAATGCTCATCTAGCCCTAGGCAGAGAGTTCTTTCTAGGTTATTTTACAGGGCTTTAGAACTGTTGTTCAGAAGACGGTGGACCTGGATGAAACCAGGTTAAACAAACACAAGTTTATTTTCTCTTTCAAGCAACGCTATGGACAAGGGCAATACGGTCTGAACTGCAGGTTGTTCTTCAGGCAGCCTGAAATACTCAGGTTGTTCAGTGCTTTATTAAACCCAAGTCTTACGACAGAAAGCAAATTATCTCTAAGGGAACTTTGTCACCAGGGTGTCTGTTCAATAGCGACGTCTATTGCTGCCACGGAGACTACATGGGAAAGATCAATGACAGGTTTGCTTGAAATTGCCCTTAGAGTAAGTCTCTTCCCGTTGCCCTGCATTTAAATTGTAATCCAGAACATCTTTTTTTCCTTAAGATGGGGAGCAAAGCCATCTTCTAGGGCTCTCAATTGACTCTTTATCAATTGTGCATTCCCACAAAGAAATCTTTCTTTCTTTCTATAAATCGGGATAATTCACTCTTTCCCATCAGGCTGAGAATTTCCACATATCTTTTGAAATTAAGTGTGTAAACTCAGGCAAATTCCCTTTAAAAGTTAAAATGCCTCTGAATTTTATTAAAATTGATAGCCAAGGAAATTTAAACCAAAACAAGTCCTCTTTTTTTTCCTTTCAGAGCAAAGTTTTGGTGTTGATTGCCATGAGGTAGGTCTATAGCATACGGCTTACCAATGCCAATCAATCTGCTAGGCTTTTCTAACTTCTGAACGGGCGCAAAGCCAGGGACCCCGTAACTAGGTCCACATGTCAACTCTCTTGGCCACAGGCTAATTCTCCTATTAATAGATTGAATATACAAATCTTTATCTCTGTCTCTTCGTTGCTCACTCTCCACTCCTTCCACATTTCGACTATTTCTTGTATTCTAAAACTATGGTGTATCGCTAGTGCTTCAAGGGCAGGTAAAGACATTGCCTTTCTCAGAAGCAGTTCACCTTTTGTGCAGAACAGCTTAGAAAGTGATAGGTCATCATTGTGGTGTAGACCTCCTCTGCCTAATTTTGGTTATAATTTCAGTATCAAAATAAATATTGATTAATTGGCCAGAGTAACAACAAAAGGATTGAATGAGTGACGTAATTTAATACAACAGACAAACTGGATTACTTAAGGAAAAATTTAAAACAGGCTTTAATTTTTTTTTCTGTTGGACTTTTTATTCTTTTGTACGTTATCCATTACCACACAAAAACTGTCTTTCACACTCCACATTTGATTGTTAATATATTCCCCAAAGAGCAATAATTTCAAGTCTCTGCTAGCTACTGCGGGGAAAAAGGGTCAGACCCGTACAGGCAGGAAGCAGGTCGAGCAGTGAGCATGTGAGGTGGTGCCAGGCCCATGGGACAAAATCCCTTCCTCATATCACTCCTTCTCCTCTAAGGACCGCAAAGGCTGTAGTGAAGCTGCTTGTTCACCAACAGCCCTCGTGGGATTCCTTTCTTGACGCCTGTCAGGGGTTAAATAGTGTCCCCCTAAATTTCGTATTCACCCAGATCCTCAACATGTGACCTTATTTGGAAATAGGGTCTTTGCAGATGTAAACGAAATTAAGATGAGGTCATACTGGATTTGCATAGGGCCGAATGCAATGACCGGTGTCCTAGTAAGAAGAGGGAAATTTAGATATGGACACGTATGCAGAGGGAAGACAACGCGTAGACACACAAAGAAAGAACACTATGTGATGATGGAGACAGAGATTGGAGTGATGCTTCTACAAGACAAGAAGCCCGAAGGATGGCCAGCAGCTGACAGAAGCTAGGAGAGAGCCATGGTATGGTTTCTCCCTCAGAGCCTCCAGCAGTGACCAACCCTGCTCATACCTTGATTTTGGACTTCTAGCCTTCAGAACTGTGAGAGAATAGATCCTTTTTGTTGTAAGCCGCCTGGTTTGTGGCATGTTGCCATGGCAGCCATTGGAAACTATTACAACTCCCAATGTCCCCTTCCGCCCCACTGCCTTGCTCTCTGTGTGTGGTGTGTATGGACTGGGGAGCATCAATGAGGGCGGTGGGATCGTGGCCCTGTGCCTGAAGGCTGCCCCAAATCCCTGCCCCACGTACTCAGCCCATGGTAGCAGTTTGAAGTAAGGAGTCACAGTCTTCAAGCCAGAGATTGATGGATTCTAGAAAGCCCACCATCTGCTCAAAGGGGCTGCTTCCCCTTTCCCCTTCCCTCCAGCCTACTGGTGCCCTGAGGGGATGTGTTGTCAGTATTGCTCTGCCTTCCTATGCATCACAATTAGCTAGGAATGGCTTTTCATATGAAATCTTCCAATTATTTAGATTAATAAATGTTTTTTGCAGAACAAAGCAAACACATCTGTGGCTAGGCAGCCCTTCCTCTCGTCTTGTGATGAGGGGTTGACTGGCATATGCCTAGCCCTGTGGCCCCTGGGTCTAGTAGTCATTCCTGCCTGGAGCCGAACCTCCTGTGACAGCTCCACCATCCTGCCCATTTGCTTGAGCTGGGAAGTAGAAATAATTATATTAACTATGTTTGGGTTTTTATAATATATTTTAACTCTTTAGGAGCATAGCCTACCTTGTAATGTGTAAACCTATTGTTTCACTGTCAGGATTTCAACTTTCAAACATATTTTTGGAAACTATCATGTATAAAACAAAGGAGAAGCCTGTTATGACCCTTTGAGATTTTTAAAAAATTGCACCTAATTTTAAGTGAGCTATGTTATCCCAGCTCTAACAGCATTAAAGATAACTTAAAATTTAACTTAATAGTTAGAAACTTTTATTTATTTTTGTTTGTGTGTTTGTCAAAAGGAAATTATCATTCCATAATTCCCCCTTTTGCAGAAGAAGCAAAGTGTTTTTCTAAGTTGTATTCCAAAGGGATGTATTTATAAGGGAAGTGTTTCAAAGTGACTCAAGGACAAGGAGGACATGCTGTCTCCCTCACCGGCGGTTGGGCTTCCATGCAGAATGGCTCAGAAAAATCACAGGTCGCCATTTTGGGATAATCTTCCTCTTTAGGGTGATAGAATATTGTGGAGTTGGCAGCTTGTGTCACCTGTTATGAAAGCCCCCCCAAAAGAAAAGATCAGCGTTTTTAAAGGTCCTGTGTCCCCAGACCGATTTTGATTTATAGGACTGACAAGGTCAGCTCCTCAATGGCTGTAACCCAGAGCCTCATATGAAGAAAGAGAGATTCAATTTGTCTTGTAAGTCCAGATTTGTTCCTATCCTCTATGGATCTGAAATCTCCAAATGACAGTGAGAGAACAACTGCTTCTCTATGCTATAGGTAATTTACTGTGTTGTGAATTAGATGACCTCTTTTCATGTAGGGAAAATTAGATTTTGTGTCACACCTTTATTTTTACTAGTTGCTGCTTTATCATCTTTGACTTTTCTCTGATACTATCAATAATTTAAAAAGAGCCCACAGGTAGGTCAGGGCTAAACTATTCTAAGCCAGGGATGAATTTACATTTTCAATTTTTTTTATCTAACTCTATCACTATTCACAAGTATTAGAAGGAGCTCAAAGTTCAATATCAAGCTAATAGCTACAGGTCAGTCAATAGTCTAAAATAAGGAAACCAAGATGAGATGGACCAGAAAAGAAACTTTAAAATCTCATCAAGAATCAAATATGAAAATAAGGCTATCCTTGGACTGGATTTAGGTACCATATTTATGAAAAAAGTGAATGTAGAAATATTAGTTGAAAAAAATTTTTCTAAGTTGATATAGGATCCAAATTGAAAGGAAGCAAATATCTAAGTATTTATACTGAGTTACATTTCAAAAGTTCCTTGAGTTAGTCCAAATGAGCACCCAAGGCCAAATGCTAGCTAGCTTTTTAGCTAATTCCTGGCTCGTAAAAATCCCATAAAACAAATTAAAAGCAACATGTCAAATTATATACCTAGCCTTTCTATGCACAAATACATGGCCAAAAGTATATGATACACCTGTGTATGAAGAACATCAGGTCAAAATTTTTTCATATTCAGAACTCTGCAGTTGTTCCTCCATTATAGATAGCATTCACCAGTCTTCCAGCAAGAAGGCCTATAGAGACAGCCATCACTGATCATCTGCAGAATCCATTCCCTCCTCTCCAGTTTTACCACCAGTATCACCTGAACAAGTTCGGTAATTTCTTGAAAAGATTACACTCTTCTAGTTGTAAAGACTGAAAACTCAATTTCTAATATCTTAAATTGTTGGCTCATGTAACTGGGGCATCTAAGGGATGCTGTTAACTTCAGGCATGAACAGAAACAGGGGCTCAAAGATGTCATAAGATCTCTGCTTCTCTCTCTCTCTCTCTCTCTCTCTCTCTCTCTTTCTCTCTCGCTCTCTTTCTCTGGCTCTCTTTGTCTTTCCTTGGCTTCCTTAAGGCACACTTTCTCTATATGGCAGGAAAATGACTGCCAACAGTTTCATATTCCCATTTTCCAAATTTAACAATCCCAGCGGAAAGAGATTGTTTCCTCAAAGAGCTCCTGGTTTTGGAGGCATGCTTATCCCTAAACCAATCACTGTGGACAAAAGAATAGGATCTCCTGATTGACTAGGTCTGGGTCCCTGCCCATCTTTATAGCTAGATAGTGTGTGGAATAGCTTTCCCTTTGGAAAAAGTAATGCCCCTACTATAATGCACTTATAGAAATGTGTGCATCATGGTATGTTAATATATTACATTGGCATTATTTCCAGATATATAATTGTCTAAGATCCTGATTTATTATGAACTTCTTGAGAACAGAAACTATAATTTTCACATCACTGTATACTAGCACAAGTCCTAATATATGTGAGGTATTCAGTAAATATCTATGAATGAATGAGTCCAATATATCATCCACCTCGTATATCTACTTGGTGTCACCCATATGCTTCATTAAGCATAATAACAAAGTTGGACTCAAAGTGGCAGAACTACTGAGCAGGTATCTTAGACTTGATAGAGTCCTTTATAAATGCTTTAAGCAATGGGTTGAGGAGGGCACAGAGCTTCACTTAATAGAACATTTAGCTGATGTACTTATGTGGTGCATTTTATGTGCCAGCTCTAAGCACTACACGTTAATAACAACCCTATGAGATATGGTTACTTTCATTATTCCATTATCTCAAATAGGGAAACAGGTACGAGATATTAACTTATCCAAAGTCACACAGCCCATAAGTAGTAGGAGCATGATTTGAGCATAGACAGTTTAGTTCCAGAGTTTATGTCTTTAGTCACTACACTACATTGCTTGTGTAAGAAAGCGGTTGAGTTTCAAAAGAGCACAGTTCTTCAAACTTCCCATTGCCCCACATTTGGATAATACCTAGGAAGAGTAAGTGGTCACAGCAAGATGACGTGATTTAATGAAGGCCACTAAAAGTTACCCCCTATACAAATAATCTTCCTCACTGACCTCCCATCTGAAATTCTATTAATAGCATTTAGAGCCTTGCCTCTTTTACTTACCTCTTTGCAAATAATAATGGGGGAATTAAAACACTAAATCAATGTTAGGCATTGAAATCTTAAAAATTAATAGTACAATAACCTGTGAAATTATTTTATCATTTCACAAGGCCAATAGGAAATAGGGTAGGGAAGCCTTGGGGACAAAGGGGCAAAGAGAGACTTGTACTAGGATTATGAAGAGCTAGCTGGGTTTTGTGCAAGGAGACACCGAAAGCAGGAAATGATGGTGGGAAAAATATTTGTAGATCACTTTACAGTTAACAGAACTTTTCATATACTTTCTCTCATTATAGAAGATATTCATCATAATATTCTGTGAGATTTTTAAAAAATGACTTAGACCAGTAGTTCTCAACCAGGGGTGATTTTTGACCCCCAGTGCCAAGGTTAAGAAACCTAGTTTTAGGGCATAAGTAATCCAGCCAGGGCTTACCCTTGACAAGTTTCAGAGTCAAGGTTAGAACCCAAATCATCTGATGACAAATCCTTTTTTTCCTTATTCATATCCTTTGGCATTTTATAGTTTGATACAAGCAATAGATTTAGGTTTTCGGAATTACAATGATACCACTTTAAGCACTATAAATTATTGATAATTTAAATTTTAAAACGTCAAAACCTTTGTGCTTTGAAAGAGTCACCTTACTCCTCAGAATGTTTCATATGCCCCAGGCCAGCGTTAAATCACGGGAGACAAATCCCCATTCACAACACGAATGTTACCTTGCTTATTGAGTCCTCATACGCCAACGTTTCACAATTTCTAGCAAATTATTTTATAAATAGGAATATGATTAACTCCTTTAAAGCTATTTTTGTTATTATTGAGGTAATTAGGATTTGATCACCACTCTATTTTTGTCAGTACATCTGCTCTTTGGCAAATGAGGTATCAGATGGTCTTTATTGAGCAAGTGTTGTGTGTGTATCTGTGGTGTGAATTGAACAAAAGGCCCCCTTGTCTGTATCTTTTTTTAAAAAAGCCAAGGCTTTGATTTAGCTTATACTAAATCATTTTTTAAATGTAGCTTTAAGGCCATTTATTATAAAAAGCTTGTACTTCTACATAAATTATTATGAACTTATAATTCATCATACATATTTCATTTTTTTAGCTTGAGCTTCTAGTAAATTTTTAGCTTCATTGATTTGGGCTGCTATATAAGGACATCTCCTTTGTCTCCTTTGTCGATTTAAGAGCATAATTTTACCATGAGCATCTCTTATTTTTCCTTTATTGGCAGTAGGACTTACACCTAGTATTGATGCTATTTCCCGATTTGTCATTTTTGGGTTCAAACCCACCTCTGTAATAGCAACCACTGGAGGTAGATTTTGGTAGACTTTGTAAAAACTTACTTTACTTGAAGCTCCATATGCTTCATGGCTTGCAAAACCTAACAGCTCACAAATCCTGCAGCCGCAGTGATCAGTCCAGCTGCTACCACTGTGCTGGCCACCGCTCCAGCTCAGCTCTTCCGAGCTGGGGGCCCGGCTGGGAGCATGGCTCACCCCAGCCCAGAAGCCAAGGCCCTCAACTTCAGGCCTCTGCCAGAGAGCCACACCCCACCACCAGCAGGTACAGATCACCCAACCGCAGACACCCTACTCCTTGTCTGTATTTCGTACACTGACTTGGGATGGCTCAGGTAATTTGTATATTGACTTCATATTGCAAGAAATGGTAGTGAAAGTACAAAAAGAGGACTCATTTAATTATTATATCAAAAGGACACAGCTTTAAAGATGAAAGAGGAGCACTATCTAAAAAATACCAGGAAATGTACTAGGAATCTCACTGACCCTATCTTCTCCAATTCTTACCATCGATCTGTAAAACAGACATTGTCAGTTCCATTTTACAGATGAGGAAGCTCTGTGAAACTGTGAAAGTTAAGTAAATTGCCTCCGGTCACATGGCTAGAAATGACAGAACGGGAATGTGAACGAACCCCCATCCTTCGGATTCCAAAATCCTTTGTGAAGTTCTTCCACCTTAATATTATATCTTCTCATCAGCCTGAGTTGGAGGACCTGTGGTGGATTCTCAGGAAGGCTGCAGCTTCTCCATCCATGAGAGGCTTTGCAAAATGTATATATAGCATTTGCAGCCCAGGGTATTTAAATCTTCACCTGTGCTTTTACAATGCTTAGTCAAAAGTTCTATTAAGGGAAGCTTTGCCCATCCTAGACCCTTTGCTTCAAATATTTGTAAAGGGCTCTATTACAGAGTCCAGCACTAGCACTCAGTGGTTCAGCCACTCTGACTTCCTACAACGCATTATCGATTTTCCCCATAGATATTTATTTACATACTGATTCACTTAGCACTTAACAAATATTTATAGTGTGTCTGCTACACGCTATCCTGTGTACTAGATCCAGGAGGTTCAGTTGTAAGACAAACACTGTCACGGCCCTCAGAGATGCTAACATTCCATGTGATAAGACAATTAACAAGAAAACAAATAAAACCTCTAGATTGTGTTTAGTGGGAAGAAATAAAACGGCTGCAGGAAAAGAGACTGAGAGGGAGATCCCCTTTAGAAAGTGAGTCAGGAAAGGCCTATAAGAAAAAACTACCGCTGTGCTGAGGTCCTGAGGGTGAGCAGGTGGCAACTATATCCAGACGCAGGGGAATGAATTCAAGGCAGGCAGAATAGCACGTGCAACAGCCCTGAGGTAAGAAGGAGTTTCACATACTCTAGGAACTTGCAAAAGGTCAGTGTGACTAGAGTTTATTGAAGGGTACAAAGATTAGAATGAAATAGTAGGCAATAGAGGCTTTTTTTAAAAAAAAAAAGCTTGATCTGTTTGACTCCATAGGCTCTAGAAAGGAATTTATTCAGAATACGTAAGCCAGGGGAATGATGCTATCTGATTTAAAATTTAAAAGATGATCTGGCCACTATCTGAAGGATGGATTTGACTGTAAGGGTAGAAATAGACAAAACAATTAGGAGGCTGGTTTGATAGACTAAGTGAGAAGGAGAGAACAGAAGAGATGGAAAGAAGTGGACATATTTGAAATACACAGGAGAAATTTAAAAGACATCTTTGTTGAATGTACCATCTGTGTACATTTTTTTATTTCTTAGAATAGCCTCTAAGCCAGGCTGTCTGTCTTATATTCATCTTTGTATTTTCCTATTCCTTTTCTGGTAATCACATTAAAAATAAAATCCTCTAAAAATCTCTCCTGTTCCAGATTTTGTGTCTGTCAACAAAAGCATTTTCTTCCTTGCAAAAAGTAGATGTTAGTCCCTATTGTGGGGCCTGAGATGTACCATCCACATTTGCTATTCTGCCCAAGTCACACCAAGTTGTAGAATATTTAAATTTTTTTAAGTTCAATTCTTGTATCTCATTAAAAATGTATTGGCTGACATATTTCAGAAATAAATATGCTTAATAATACCTCATTTAATTTAATCTTCTCATTTAGAAAAAACGCTTTCAAGAAAAGACATAAATTGATTAATCAAGAATTTTTTTTCTTATTCATCATTAGCAGTTTTAAGACTAATGGTGATCTATAATAAGCCTTCCCTTTGCATAATGTGATTAGAGCTACCAAAAAGAGAGAAATGGTCACAACCTATCTAATATCTATAATAGTTATTCCAGCTGAATTTTGAGACCATTTTAGCAGGAAAAGTAGTAAAATTCCTAAACAAGTCACACATCTCGATTATGTTTATGCATATGTGGACAAACATCCTAAATAAAGATGAGGCTGTCAAATGATATAGCCATGATTTATAGTTTGAAAGATGACAGAATGACAGAAATAATTTGCAGTGAGTCATATGAAATAAATTTTACCATTTTTGCTTCATTTATTTTGATTTCAGAATTGCCATTTCTGAAGACGGAAACCTCAGAATCATCAACGTGACTAAATCAGATGCTGGAAGTTACACGTGTATAGCCACTAACCATTTTGGAACTGCTAGCAGTACTGGAAACTTGGTGGTAAAAGGTAATGGCTAACCTGAAGAACTCATATATCAATATATGTGTCCTTATTTCTTTTCTATTTTTATTTATGTTATTTTTTTTTGATACAGAGTCTCACTCTTTTGCCCGGGCTAGAGTGAGTGCCGTGGCATCAGCCTAGCTCACAGCAACCTCAATCTCCTGGGCTCAAGCCATCCTCCTGCCTCAGCCTCCCGAGTAGCTGGGACTACAGGCATGCGCCACCATGCCCGGCTAATTTTTTCTATATATTTTTAGCTGTCCAGGTAATTTCTTTCTATTTTTTTAGTAGAGATGGGGTCTCACTCTTGCTCAGGCTGGTCTCAAACTCCTGAGCTCAAAATGATCCACCTGCCTCAGCCTCCCAGAGTGCTAATGATTACAGGTGTGAGCCACCACGTCCAGCCTCTCCTATTTTTTTTTTAAAGCCTTTCCTTGATCTCTCAGCTCCTTCAAACTACTATCTTACCCCTTTACTTCCATAGTCATTCATGTATCCACATTCACATGTTTATTCATTCCATATTTGTTGAGTGCCTACTGTGTGTCAGTCACCGTTTAGGCCTGGGGTCCAGTCCCTGCTCGCATAGTGCTTATGGCCTAGTTGGGGAGATTAACCTTAAACAAACATCCACACAAATAATTCATTGCATTTGTGTTAAGTGATACAGAGGCAAGTGCAGTGTGCAAGCAGAGAGTGTCATGATGGCACTGACCCTCATGGGGAATCGGGGAGAGGATCAGGATGTCAGGGAAGCCTTCCCTGAGGACATGCCATTTAAACTCAGCCTTGAAGGATGAGCAGGACTTGGCCGGCTGGGGATTGGGGTAGGGTGGAGAAAACAGTGGAATTCTAGGCAGAGGGAACTGGAGGCGAGGTCCTTGTGTTTGGAAGGGGACCTGAAGAGGGCCCATGTGGTTGAGTCATACTGAACAAGGGTGTGATGGAAAAACATTGTGTTTCCTCTGTCTTGGACAATTATTCTTCCACCCCATCTGCTTCATTGGTTAATTCCTAATCATCCGTCACATCTCTGCCTCAATGTCCCTTCTACAGGGCAGCCTTCTCCAACTCCTTTCCCCACGTCAAGGGATGCTTTGCTTCCCTCATTACAGCAATTACTAAGCCACAGAGTCATTGACTTGTTTATTCCCAACTAGGCTATAAACTCCTCAGGACAAAGACCACATGTGTCTCGTTCCCCACTGCATCCTCGGTACCCAACCACTGCCTGGCACTTAGGAAGGCTCAGTAAACATTTCTTGGTGGACTAGCTGAATGTATTACGCAATGTTCTTTAGGACCGGAGGCTCGTTTGCAGGGGCGAGCTGGGGTGACAAATGTTAAAAGCCCCATTTGTGATCTCATTGTTTTTAAAACCCACTTGTGGCCTCTGATTGTTTTTAAGCCCTGGAGTATTAGAACGAATGGACCTAGTTTGTGTGTTCCAGATGTGCTCAGACCAAGACATGTGCAAACGGAGCCACATCAAAAGAGGAGGAAGATGCTGCCAGCCGACAGAGACACCAAAGGCAAGGAGGCTTGAATGGCAGTACAGAGCGTGGTGAGCTGCCCATAGCCAGGCTGGCTCTGCTCTTGGTTAAAATGATGCTAACTTGACTGGCTTAGGTTTCATCTGGGACCAAAATAATAGAGTCAGGGAGGTTAGCAGGAAATTCCCAAAGCCTCTTGCATAGATGTTCTCAAAGTGTGGTCCAGGTTCCCTGGTGGTCCGCAAGGCTCGTCTCCCACAGGAAGAATGTTAATGTTAAGCTTTCATTGCTGGTGTGAATTAGGAATTACTCACGATGGTCCTCATTTGATGTCTCAGTTCAAGCAGGGCCATTCTTCCCCATTTCTTTCTTAATGCCAAGCAGGGGCTTCTGGGCAGTTGTCTTTTGTCTCATGAAGAGCTTGTGAGTGGGGAGGTTTGAGCACCGCTGCTGTAAGGGTGACTTGGCCGGAGACAAACCGAAGCTGGAAAGTTGAGTCCTGCGTCTCCTTCTGGTGCCCTGCAGTCATCCTTCGTGGGGCCAGCTGCCAGCCTGCAGTTTCCAGCTGCCTGGAGTGCAAATTGTAGGAGGAGAACTGGAATTACCCAGAAAGTGTGCTTTTTTTCTAAGGCTGCCGCAACACAGCCACCATTAGGTCGGCAGGAAGTCACTGTTGATGATAGTGGTGATGATGAAGGTAAATGAGAGCTCATGCCCGTCTGAGCAACTCTAGATTAGATTCCCTAATAGCGGAAGTGTCGTTTTCAGAGGTGGCTGAATCACTGTTTCCCCTCTTTCTGCTCTGGAAAGTTCATTCATTCAGTCACTCAGTCATCAGTATTCTTTGAGTCACTACGATGTGGTAGGCACGGTGCCAGACTCTGAGAGCGCACCAGTAAAGAAAAAGAACTTGGTTCTAGACTTCAGGGAGCTCACAGTCTAGCAGGGAAGGTGAATGTCAAATAAGCTCTTAATTGCAAATTGTGACCTGTGCTGCGAAGCAAAATAACAGGGTGCTGGGAGGAGGAGGGGAGCAAAGTAGTTTAGACCGCGAGGTGAGGAAGGCAGGGAGGAGAGGAAGGAGCATGTCGGAGTGAAGAAACACGCACACGAGCTCTACAACTCGAAAAGGCTTCAGTAAAGCAGAGAGGATCAGTGTGGCTGGTACAAAGTGAGCTGGGGAGGGGATGAGGAAGATGATGGTGTGTGAATGAAGGACAGAGGCCGGGGGATGCAGGCTCTCCAGGATCATGCTAAGAACTTTGTGTTCTATCCTGTGTACTATGGGCAGCTGATGAAAAGTTTTAAAAAGAGAATAATGTATTTTAAAAAGATTACTTTGGCATCTTTGTGAAAATAAATGGGCAATAGTGTAAGCAAGGAGTGAAAAAGAATGAAGTGTCGATACATGCTGCGACAGGGATGGACCTTAAAAACGCCAGGCTAAGAGAAAAAAGCCAGACGCAAAAGGCCACATAGTGTATGATTCCACTTGGAGGAAATGTCCAGAATAGCTAACTTCACAGACACAGACCGGGGGCTGCCTGGGCCCGGGGGCAGGGCAGAATGGAGAGCGACTGCCTCAGGCAATGAGGTTTCCTTTCGGGGTGACGAAAATGTTCTGGAACTAGATAGCGGTGGTGGTTGTACAATAGCTGTGAATGTATTAAATGCCACTGAATTGTACACTGTACAATGGTTAAAATCCTGAATTTTATGTTCTGTGTATTTTATCATGGAAAAAAGTAAAAAAAAAAAAAAAGAAGAGCGCAAGCGGGGAGACCAGTTAGGAATCTATTGCTGTTGCATCTGCGAGAGTTGAGGATGGCTAGGGCTGCGGAGCGGGAGTGTTCGTGGAGAGAGGTGGACGGATTAGGGGTACGTTTTTGGGGTAGAACTAAGAGTACTTGGTGATGGGTTGGTGGCAGGGGTGCTGGGGAGAAAGAGACTTAAAGGATGACTTTCCTGTCCCTGGCTTGATCAACTGACTGGGCTTCGGGGCGAAGGCTGGGGAAGGGCAGGTGTGGGCGGTGGGGAGGCAGTTAGACCCAGGGCTCCCACACGGACATGTTAATTTCCAGATGTTCAAGGGCAATGTTCCGTTGGCTGTAGGTCTACCAGCCTAGTGCTCAGGGACACGGGCTGTGCTGGTGCTGTGGCCTGCAGATGGTGTCTAAAGTGGTGGGGATCAGTGTGGTCACCCAGGGAGACAGTGGAGGCGAGAGGGGGGAGCCAGGACTGAGCCCGAAGAGGCTGGCAGAGGTGGACGTGCTAACAAGGAGACTGAGGAGAGAATGGAGAGGAGGGTGGCA
This sequence comes from Avahi laniger, assembly GCA_963575035.1. Classification (NCBI taxonomy): domain Eukaryota; kingdom Metazoa; phylum Chordata; class Mammalia; order Primates; family Indriidae; genus Avahi; species Avahi laniger. The sequence goes on from CAUYSK010031729.1 coordinate 53,984, forward strand.
GGAAAGCCAAGAGAAGACAGGCAGAGGAGTCCTGAGTGAGGAGGGAGATGGTAGCATCCAGAACATTCCACGGATTTCTGAGCAGAGAGGAAAAAGATCAATAATATTTAAGGACTAAGTGTCTTCCAGACACTGGGCTAAATGCTTTACATGGGTACTCTCAGTGAATCTTCACAAAAACTCTGAAACGTCCCCATTTTACAAATGAGGAAACTGAGGCACAGAGGAGTCGAGCTTGCCCAGGGTCACACAGCCAGTGAGCAGTGGGGCCAGGTCTCACGCCCGGCTCTCGGACCCCATAGCTCTACACCTAGTCACTGCCCTGCAACCTGGACAGCTGGCCCGTGTGGGCAAGGGTGGCCGTGCTTTAAACTCACGGCTGGAACACGGGAGCTTGGGTTGAGAGATCTCACCTTATTGATGAATAAACGTGAGACCGCTTTGTTTTCCCAGTAATTCCTACCAGCTGTGCTCTGCCGGCCATGAGCCCCTCCCTTCCTGCTGGGGTGGCAAATTCCCTTGGCAACTTCTCAGTGGGACGCCATAATTTTTCACTCGCTTCTGCTTATTAGATCGGTTTCATTCTGGTTATTGGAATTTGCTCTCATTCACTTTGCAATTTCAACTTCAACCTGAGATTCCATTCAAAGCTCTATGCCTCCCTCCCAGCAGGCTAGGAGAGGAGGTAGGGGTGTGGTCTGCCCTCCTGTACACCCTCCTGCCCTGTGCTTTGCCCTCTCTGGTGAGAGTGGGGGTGGAAGTGGGGAGGGGGAAGGCTCTTCCTTGGTGGCTGCCAGCGGGGAGCTTGTTGACCTTGAATTTGGTATGGAGGATTGGAAACTCCAGCAAGCCCCCAGAGGCCTGCTGATGGGAGCTTGGGCTTCTAAGCTTTGTGAGCCTGGACCACACCTTTAAGACACCCCCAGCTGGACGCCTCGTGCAACATTCCTCTGATGTCTCCCCAGTTTGGCCTGTATCTTGTTGGTATGAGGAAAACTTGCAGCCCCCATCTCTACACTCTGTGACCTCATTGCTGGACCTACAGGTGCATCTTTAGTTCTTCCGGAAACTGGCACTCTCTTTCTGGCCAACTCTTCTCGGTTCTTGCTACCTGAGCAGGTAGGGAAGCCCAAGGGCCAAAAAACCAACCAACCAAAATATCAGCCTCTCTTTCTTGCAGACATCCCCAAACTTGCTAGATGAGTCTCTAAGGGCACCTAATTCCTCGGCCTTGGGAGGGGAGCCCTCTCCCTTCTAACAGACAGCCTCTCTGAGTTCTCATGACTTCCTTTCATCCCTTCATACTGAAGACCCACAAGTCGGTCTTTGGATCCATCCCGGAGCAGTGGAGCCTTCTTTGAACTCAGGCTGGAAAATGTAGAGCCTTCTCTTTCAACTGGGATCACTCTACATCTGGTGTCGTTTCTGTAACCTGCAAAGGTGGGAGAAGATCCCCGTCAGTGCCTCACACCAGCTTGTCACAAGTGACTAGATTCTCTTCAGAAAGCTGGCTGCCAAGGAGTTTTGGTGATCGCTTTAGTTTTTAAATCCAAAACACCTATCAAGAGTAGAAAGAGCCTGGGATATGTCCCTTTAGGCTGGCATGGAGGGGAAGAAGGGACCCAACTCTGGACTTTTTTATCTCCTTACATTCTTTTCCTCCGCGAGAGGGAGAGTGAATGATGTGGCCAACACGCCGGGTGTCAGGGGCTGCCGAGAGTGAGGAGCAGGGCCTGGGGCTTGGCTTCTCTAGTCACCCCGAGAAAGGCAAATAAATGCAACATCTTCCTCTGATACAAGTTCTACCACTATATATGCAAAGTGTCTGCCCCATCATAAGCTTATTGGATCCCGATGGTGAGGGAGGCAGAATATTTTACAAATACTGAAGATTAGAGGGTTTACACGATTTACCCAGGGTTGCCCAGGAAAGAAACAGTATTGGCTTCTGATGCCACCTCTAACACTGTTGGCTGCCTTTCTGAGGAAGTGAAGAGGTGAGAGAGGGAGGTTAGTTCGGCTGGAGCAGAAGCAGTGTTTATGTGTGTGAGAATACATGCCGTGTGTATGTTGTTTCATGTGTGTGCCTTTCTAGTCATTGCAGTAACTCATGCTAGAGTCACCAGGACTTCTGATGGATCTAGTAACTTAAAGGATATCCTCCCAAATACTAGCAAGGTGGTTGAAAGCACTCACCAGAATATGAATTTAAATTCTGGCTCCAATCCTTACTAGCTGAGTGATGTTGAGTAAGTCACTTAACCTCTCTGAGTTTCCTCATTGTTGAAATGGTACTATCCTCTTAAAGTTTAGTGAGGATTAAATTAGTTAGTATATGTAAGTGTTCAATAAATGTTAGCTATTAGTAGTAGTAATAGTAGTAGTAGCATTCCCATGCAAGGTTAACATTCTCAATAATCAAACTGGTATTATTTTTGAAAATTTCTTTTACATCTACTCTACAGAGTTGGTATGAAAGCTACAAAAAAAAAAAATAGCAAGACAGTGACTGGTCTCTATTTGCAAAGAGAAATTCATACATATAAAATGCTAAGCTATGGAAAAGCCCCAGCTGATCAGTAGTAGGCTATTTAATGAACTATGTGTATGTTTTTAATACAATATTCATTCTAAAAACTCTCCTGGGAATCTTCTACCAAGATGGCAGAGATCACAGATGCTAAGATGATAAAATCCAGGCTGAAATTCAGCCACCCTGAAAGTGGCTCAGTGGCTGATCCTGAGCTTCAGCTTTTCACAGTGAGGCAGGTAAAGACACAATCTGCTTTGCTGTACAGATTGCACACTAGGAAATAATGTAAAATAATATCCTGAAAAACTTGTAGTTACAGCACCCCCCCCCCCAGTTAATTTGGGGAAAAATTAGAATTCTCTATCTCGGCAGTCCTGCCTGTGATGAAATGGAAAACTTGCAATAGGAGCTATATGTCAGAATTGTGCTAAGTCTTGCTATATGATCTTAAAGACCAGATTTGTTAAAATTACAGAGAGCTTCAACTGTTTGCTATCATTTTAGAAATTTTTCAAGAGGCACCATCTGTGTGGCTGAATAATCAATTAAAGTCTGTTATTCAACCTTGGGCATACCCTTTTTTTTCCAGATAGATTTAAAAATCATTTCCAGGGATCATGATAGATCTTTTCTGTCCTAAACTCAGAAGGATTAACAACAACCTGTTTCTAGGTTATACTTTCTACCACTGTCATGGATCCTAACACCCATAACCACTTTTGCTATCAGCACCTCAAAATTCCCAAGGGGGATCATGATACATGATAATTCATGGTTCAGGTGGGGTTCTCCACCCCCTACCTAGAGATGAGCATGCCTCCAGGTTAGATCAATCAGAGCCCATTCCGTAAGCCACAGGGACTGACTCAGTAGTGGGCAAGTGTCCCAAGCCAGGCCAACAAGAAACAATTGGGTGCTTGATCCGAAAGTATTAGGACAAGCATACTCTTTTTCCACTAGAGTAGGTAAAGTGGTAGACTGTAACCCTGTAAACCTGGAGTTGCTGGTTTCTTGTCCGTCTACCTGAGAACAAGGTAAACTGAGAGGAAAGGAGACCTGGAACAGAGAGAGAGATTCCTGAGGACATTGTAGGAGCATTTGGATCCAGCTGTGCTAGAGGAGACTGCATACCACTTCTAGAAACCCACTGAATTTCCATGGCTAACCCTCCTGCGTGTGTGGAGCTTCTCAGCTGTTAGATTCACCACATTAATTTTCCTAACAGCTTTACTGAAATATAATTCACATACATGCAGTTCATCTATTTAAAGTGTACAATTCAGTGGTTTTTAGTGTATTCACAGAGTTTTGCAACAGTCACCATCATATAATTTTAGAACATTTTTATCACCCCAGAAAGAAACTATACCTGTTTAATATTAAAAAGTGTCCCTTTTAATGTCTAGTAATATCATTTATTTTAATGTCCATTTTGTCTGATATTACTATAGCCACTCCACCTCTTTTGTGGTTGCTGTTTGCATGTTATATCTATTTCCATCCTTTTACTTTCAACCTGTTCGTATGTTTGAACCTAATATGTGTTTCCTGTGGACAGCACATAGTTGGGTCTTGCTTTCTTATCCAGCCTTACAATCTTTGCCTTTTGATTGGATTGTATAATCCATTCACATTTAGTGTTTCTATTGGCATGCTTTGATTTATGCCAGCCATTGTGCATTTTTTTTCTATATGTCTCATATACTTTTTTCTCTCTGTTTCTCCTCTTCTGCCTCTTTTTTTTTTTTTGGGAGAAAGAGTCTCACTCTGTTGCCCAGGCTAGAGTGCCGTGGCGTCAGCCTACCTCACAGCAACCTCCAACTCCTGGGCTCAAGTGATCCTCCTGCCTCAGCCTCCCGAGTAGCTGGGACTGCAGACATGTACCACCATGCCTGGCTAATTTTTTCTATGTATTTTTTTTAGTTGTCCAGATAATTTCTGTCTATTTTTTTAGTAGAGATGGGTTCTCGCTCTTGCTCAGGCTGGTCTTGAACTCCTGACCTCGAGCGATCCTCCTGCCTTGGCCTCCCAGAGTGCTAAGATTACAGGTGTGAGCCACCGTTCCCAGCCTTTCTGCCTTCTTTTGATTAAGTGAATATTTTCTAGCAGAACTTTTTAAGGCCTGTAATGATTTTTTTAACCATATTTTTTGAATTATTTTCTTAGTGGTTGCTTTAGAACTTAACAAATATATCTTATCTCATCTTTATTATTTTATAATTTTCAGTAGTTAAATGGTATTTACCTGTGAAAAGTGTCTCTCACACTTCCCACCTTGCCATTCCACAGTCAAGCCCCGCCCATATCACTTTTCAATCCATTTCAGGCAGCAACATCCAATCTTTGAACATCTTGGGAACAGTTTTAATGCCCGTATAGAGAAAATACAGAGAAAAGGTAAGTCATTTACTGTTCCACAGAGCAGAGTTGCTCTTTATCTTGTGCCAGCCACTTCAAACAAAAAATTTAGAACCACGGCCAAAATGACATGGTGATGGATTGATGTGATGACTCCTTTACGATCAAAGCTCTCCAATGTTACCTGTTTTTCTATTCAAAGTCACACAAATTAAGTCTGCTTTGATATTTGAAATTCACTTTAAAGAGCATTTTGTGCCTACTCCTAGCTCCGTGAGTGTTGAGAGGGCCTTTGTCCAATTGCATTAGAGTTCAGGTCTATGACAAAATTCACATGCAGGAGCAATTAGTCAATAATTAAGGAAAAAAGCAGGAATCACTGTGTGGAAATGCAGTAGAAGTTCAGATCAGGGAGATGTTAGTGTAGGAGATGTTAGCTGGTTAAGACTCCTGAGGGACTCAAGCAAGACCTTGAAGGATGAAGAGGATTCTATCAGCAATGAGGGGGGAAAAAGTATCAGCACCCAAAAGACCCCAGATTTCTTTCTTCTTGCCTGGAGAAAGTTAGTTTCCAATTACTATCCATTGTTGACTTGACTGAAGAGAAAGGTACAACTTTCTGGTCTCTTCTGATAGCTCTTCCTTCAAAGGCAGTGACTTATTCAAAGTATAATCTGTAGACCAAACAAAACAACGTCAGCATTACTTTGTTGTTAGAAATGCAATTCTTGTTAAACATGCAAGTTCTCAGACCTTACTCCAGACTGATTAAATCAGAACTTTTAGGGGTGGGCCTCAAAATATGTATTTTACCAAGTTCACCAGGTAGTTCTCACACATGCTAAAGATCAACAATCCTGTTCTCAAGTGTTTTACCTGGCCCCCCTCTCTACCTGGGCATATTTGGAATGAAATAGCCAGGACCTGCGAATGGGCCAAGGCTGGACAGGTACTGATATCCAATTAGCAGATGAAGTAAATGGAAAACTGCATGACTGCACCAAGGCAGCAGAGTAGTTACATAAATAAATAGAAGGATGCCTGGCTCTCGTCTCCCACAGCTGGCTCACATTTTTCAACCCCAGGCGCTGGGAGCAGAGGCAGCGGGATGGCGCTGGCTCCCTGGCATGAGGCAGTCTGGCTGTCTGGGGAGAAGGAGCAGCCTGTCTAAAGTGCCCTCATGAAAATAACTTGCTATCAGCAAGGTTGTTACTGAGTTCTCATTCCCCTGACAGGAAAGCAGAACCATAACCAAGACTCCCAGCCATCCTATCAACCCCATTTCTTACTCCCCCCCTACCTTTTTCATTAACATTAGTTTGGGAAAATTTTTCCTGATTCGTTGACCCTCCAAGCCCACAAATCATTGAGTCTTTCTTTGCTCCCACTCCAGAGAGCTTGATGAGAACCACTTGCATACTCTCAAACTAATATTGGTTTCTCGACAGCCTCTTTTAGCACAATAATGCTAAGAGGGATTTGGAGGGGAGGGTCTCCAGGGGACGTCAGGGTCCCTTTGAGAAAGGCCTGTCCAGATGGATGGGCTGGGCTTTTCAAAGCCCAGCAGTTTGGCTTCCAGTGGTGGTTGGATTCAGCTGCCAAGAACCCAAATTAGGGAAGGTTTTGTTGACAGCTTATAAGAGGACACTCTGAAAGACTGATTGAAGGTTACTGCCAACCCTAGACAATGAATAGGCATGTATACAACCCAGGGAAAGAGCATGTGCAAATAAATATATACGTGTAAATGTGTATATATGTTGCTGTGTGTTACCAAAATAAATGTGTTTCTCACAGTCTTTGCCATGGACGAAATGATCAAAACCAGCTGCTCCGTGGGTCTTCGATGAAAGGAACGGAGGGTGGAGCTGGCAGTTTAGGGGGATCTGCAGACACACTTCAGCATCAGGCTGACTTATCACTTCTCTGCAAATAGTTAACATGCCTGGTTCAAGCCACCCGTCATGTGGATGCGATGTGCCTCTGTGCATTCTGTAGATGACAGGTATTTACTTCACCCCCAAATCTGAGAGGCAAAGGGTCACATCACAGGGGAAGCCGGTTTGCGTCTGAGCCAGTTCATTTGCATTTCTCATTAATCCAGGCTAGACCCTTTTCCAAGTCTCCACCATAATCTATTCAAAACAATTCGAAATTTGACTTTGTTTTGGTTGAGTTTACTCTAATGTGGTTTCTGCATAGCTCTCTCTTTTATGGTAATCAAATGTTCTGCCAACATTTCTCCTGCTATGTGTACCAGCTAAGGAAACCAGATGCTTTGGGTTGGTCTTTTCAATGTATCTGAGTGTTGTTTTTGTTTAGTATTTCAGAAGTTTGGCTCAAGAGCACTGTTTAATAAGTCTGACCCCTGATGTACCCCATTTCCCAACCTACTAATAGTTTTGGCTACTGCTCCCATCTTGATTTGAAATTGCTTCCCATCACAGTGCAGATTATCCTGTGGAAAGACAAGCTCATTTAATTCATCTTGTTTGATTTGCTTAATTTTCCTGTTGACCATTTATTCCATTCCGAAGGTTAAAGAGGGTGGGTAGAAGAGCTGAATAGCTGACCCAGAACCTTGCCCGCTATTATCTCTCAACCAGTCACAGACCTGGGTGGGATTGTTCTTTGATGTGTGGGGTTTTTTTTTTTTTTTTTCTCCTCACACCGTCAGTGTGGGAAGGAAGCAGGCCAGCTCTTGTGGGAGTGTTGGCTTATAATGCAGACTGAAAGTGTTTCAGAAAAGTAACTTGGCATTGAATCAAACTAATAAGTGGAATGGTAGATGTCTGTATGGATTGAAAAAAGACTTTCTAGGGCCTCAAGAGTTTGTGGGAAAGAGAAGAGGAGAGGGCTAAGGTGAACTCTGTCAGAGGGAGCTTCGTAAAATATGGAGCTTGACGTAAACACACTAGGAAGGATCTCTCCCAAATGGGGAGATATAGAAAGAAACAACCGGAGAACTTTAGCCGTCCCTAACCCTGGTTTTCCCTGCTTAGTTGGTTATTATGATTCTCTGCTTGGCTTCATCCTGCTTGGCTTCATAGAGAATATAGGAGTGGAAACTAGAATTCAATGACCTGATTCAATAGTCAAATAAAACCAGAGGGGATCAAGTGCTCCCGCAGGACTGGGATGGGGTATCTGAAAGAATAGAGGTAGAAGCAGCATTTGAGATAATACATTGGCAGTTAATAAAGACTGAGCCACGGAAAACAGAGAGGGAAATGGGCTAGATTTATGCTCAACAAAATGAGCGGGATGGGGGTTCTCCCTCCAAGGACCTTTGCCATTGGCTCTGAGACCTGGAATTTGAGGCTTTAAAAGACACAGGAAAGTCTGAGGAAAGCATAAAAGGGAACCAAAGTTCCAGAGAAATAATAGAGGGCAACTGTTAATGGGTTAAAGTTAGTTTAAGGCTATGAGTCTAAAATGCAAAGAAGAAACACCAGACATTGGTTTTTTAAGAACAATAGCTACAACCACACACATACAAACTCAAAAGAAATCTCTGGGGAAGAATGTTCAGACCAGAGTCTTGGCATTTATTCCAGATGTTCAAAGGATTGCACTTTCCCACTACAATTGTGTGCCTTTGTGAAGTTTACTAACAAGGGGTGGTCCATTTCAAAAGGGCCTCATACACTACAATAAAGAGTAAATTCTCATTAAACTCCAACTATTGGCCAAAGCAACGTGGGAAAGCCTGGAGAAGAGTGGTGGAGACAAAGTCCTTGTCCTATAGAAATGGGCTAAGGAAGAGATAAGAGGGACAGGGGCATTTTTAACAGCAAGCAAGGGTTGAGAATAAAAATGAGCAAATTCATGAAACATGGTTTCATTTTTTAGTGGACATCTGGTTCCATTTTTTAGTTCAGGTATAAGACAGTACATCTCAACTACAGGCTTTAGTACTAGAAATTATTGACCAAATTTGGATCTTGTTATAATTTTCAAACATGTCTTTGAAAATCTAGGCACATTTTATTTCATTCATGGGCTTTAATGAATTTAACAAAGAGAAAACTATCTTGGCTTGAGATGATTAATTTTGATAGTAGCCATATCAACAAGACCCAGATTAATGAGTTTTCCAACAATTACCTATGTTTATTACAGAGTAGTCAAGAGATGGCTATACAGCATGACTGAATTGATTGAAGATATTAATATGTCATTTTCAGGGTTTTTCAGGGGTTGGCCCAATTAGAAGATGTAGATGAACTGGATTTCAACTACTGTGTCATTTAATTTTGTTGATCTTTTTCTTCCTTTTCTATTTTTTGTAGCATTGTGCTATTGATTCTCCACTACTGTTAATTTTTAAGACATATACACCAAACCATACATATGTGCCAATGTTTGTGGACAAGCATGACCAGGAGCAGAGATTTTAATAAGAGGTGGACAGAGTCCAAGTGATGCTCCCAGCAGGGGAATGTAGATGATGTGTAGGGAGCAATGGATCCCTGGAAATACAAACATTTGTAAGGAAATGATTTCAAGAGCCTAGCCGGGATGTGATATGATCAGTCAATGCTGATATTTTGAAGTAGGCTGAATTATGGTTTTAAAGTTTTGATATTAGGAAGCGGAGGGTCTTGGAATGCTGAAAGCACTGCCAACAAGTTCAGAGAAAGAGATTAGCTTTTTCTTTGCTTGGCTGTATGTGATGGCAGGACATTTATGCAGAAGTGTTATAGAATAACCAGAAAAATTATTCCAATTATTACCTTTCCCGAATCCACATTTCTTAAAATATGATTTTATGTCTCCTTCCATCAAGAGGAGAGACTTTTTCCCCACCCCTTGAATCTGGTCTTGTTATGTGCCTTGCATTGGTCCATCAGAATTGTGTGGTGGAAGTCACAGTGTTCCAGTTCAGAGCCTTGCATGCTGTGCTTGCTCTCTTGTAACCCTGTCATCACCATGTGAGCCTGCCCAGGCTGGCCTGCTGGAGGGCAAGAGATCACGTGAGCAAGGCCAGGTCATCCCAGTTATCCCTGCTGAGGCCATCTGACATCACCCAGTTCTTATCTACCCATTAGATGACACAGACACATGAACACAACCAGCTGAGATCAGTCATGTCAGGCCCAGATCACAAAGCCATCCAGAGTACTCATATACTCACAGACAATAAAAATCAGTTGCTATTTTATACCACTAAGCTTTAAGGTGGTTTGTTATGCATTATTATTGTGACAATGCATAATCAATACAGGTCTTTTGGACAGAATTCACGTTGTAGACCTAGAAAGATAAGGAAAAGAAGCTGCAGATTGTACATACAATTAATAGGAAAACACATGATTACAAACTACTTATTGGAAATGCTGTCGGGGGAAGAACTAGAAGGGTGGTCATTGGGCAGGAAGAGAAATGAGACTCTGCCAAGGTGTTACTGGAAATGTTGGAGGTGATCTACTACATGGAATCATCTCTGAAGTCTAGACAGAAACTATCTCAACACTAGAAAAAGTGGGAGAAAGAACACACCTCTGTAGAAAGATTTGTACATAAGGGGACGATTGAGTTTGACACAAACAAAACCATATAGGGTGATGGACAGAAACCAGATCATAGGGTGTTAAGAAGGGAGGAGGAAGAGACAAGTCCAAGGTCACAGGATTTATTATGCATTCTGGAGAGAAGGTGTGGCAGGGGCTCTAACGGATGGCAGAATGGAAGCCTCTCCAGTAGAGGAACAGACGTGTCCTTAAATACAGAGCGGTCACACCAGACAGAAGCGAGTAATGACTCGGGGGAGGGGGCAATGATACCAGGGCTCTTAACGGCTGCTCTAGGACGATAAGATCATGAAGCTGACATTTGACTTGAGGCCCTATAGCATTTGCAGGTATTCATTAATTCTGTGACATTCCTCTGTAAGAATCAGTTACACTTTCTAGGTTGGGAATAGTCCAAGAGCCAAAAATAACATGGCTATCATATTATTTTACTCACGTTACAGATGAGTAACTTTAGATATCAAGTAGTTAAATAACTTGCTCAAAGTCAAACAGGAAGCCTGTTACTGAGTTGCTGAAAGACCCCAGTTCTGCAAATAAACTTCTTGTCCACTAGCTTTTCACCAAATGAGTTAGAAATCAGGTTAAGTTCACTTATTTATGGATCCACTGACTTAAGCAAAAAAAAAAAAAAAAAAAAGTTATTTCTTATGAGAGGTCCTAAATATCAGAATTTCCTTGTATCTGAGGTAGTGTTTACTTTTCCATTTTTTAATTTAATTTAATTTTTTTACTCTTTACACACCTTTTGCTTTTTACACATTTTTGGTTTTTCTCTTTGTTTTAAGATAGTACGTGCTAGGTCTGAGTCATGACATGTTTTTTTCTGATCCACGCTGATTTTTTATAGGCCACAGAAAATGCTTTATGGCATGTATTAGGCTCCAGAGTCTAAGATTCTTAACTTTTCAGGGAAATTCTTTTGATGGGCTGATGAATCTAGGATATGAAAGGTGGTTACCATCTTTGGGAAACACACTTAGGTGAATTTACTCATGAAGGTTATAATGACGCTTATTACCACTTTGAAGCTTAAATTTCTCCTGCAAGATCACCTCTCAGTGTTGCTAATTCCCTCTCCTTGGCTGGTCCACAGAAAGTTATCCACCACCCCAGAGCTTTCAGACCTCCAGGTTTTCTGTAGAATGAGAGTTCGAAACTTTAAAAGTAGAAGCTGCTAATCAACCAGTCTGACATATGGAAAGGTAGCATTTTCTTTTCTATTTTTACTATAGATTAAGAAAGCTAATGAATATTAATGGCCATATGTACTCACCTACGGAACGACATTGCACATGAGATGCACTCCAGTTTTCGAGGCAAACAGGGAGGCGCGAAGCTGGGGAGAGTCAGATGGCGGAAAAGAGAGAAGGAGGCAGCTGGGAAAATGAAGTGGTAGAAAGTCGATAAGAGAGACAAGCAAGTAGGAAAAAGAGGGGAAATGCAGAATGTAGAAAACAAGTGGGGTGGAGAAGAATGTAAGATGTGTGGAGAAGGGAAGCTGATTTTCATATTTCAAAAAACCGAAAAGGTTGCATTTTAGGAGTGTGTGTGTATATATATATTTCCTTATCATTGCATCAACAGTTAGACTTCATCTCAAGGGTTTGAAATATACTGTGATGACATTAATTCAATGAATTGTCTCCTGCAGCTGTGAAATATGTCCACCAACTTCTTTTCCACTGGGGTACACCGAGACAGAGGGAACAGTGCCTTACCCTGGGACGTGGGCAGAGCTGGCCCGGGCCTGGCAGTCAAAGTGGGGCCGAGCCTGCTTTCCCCATCAGGGGAGGTCACTTCAGCTTGGTATTTTAATAATAATCCATGGTATTTTATTTCCACTTGCAATTGTCTCATTTATTTTAATGAGTGCTTTAAAGTATTTTCCTTGGGCCCCAGAGAGCATCATTGGAAGAAACCAAAAACCTAAACCCAAAAACATACAGAACGAGTGAAGGAAAAGAAAAAACCACTCCTCCTGGGAGTTCTTGCCTCCTGGCTTGAGGTCTAACCTTGGGTGCTGCTGTCTTTCTCTGGCCCCGGGCTCCCTCTGATCCCTCCACACCTTCTCTCGCCCTGGGCTGCTCGGCTTTCCACGCGGCTGCTGGCGGCTTACACGGTTACCCTGCCTTCCGTCTCGTGTGTACAGCAAGGAGCAAGTGCATCTCTTCGGCTTCCTTTCTTTGGGGATCAAAGTCCACCCCACAGCCCGAGGCGCGCTGCGGAGTCTTTGTCGAGGGCCTCTGTGGCCCGAGTGTGCCTCTCTCCCACCCCGGCGATCTGCGGCCCTTTTCATGCTTTATTCGCAGTCCCCAGTCCGCTGCTATCCCACCATGCCTCTGTGGCCTTGCCTCTCTTTTAAGTCCTCCTTGGAATCTTTTCATCACGTTGCCGCAGCCTGAGAGGACGCCTGTTTTTTTCCCCTCCTCACTTAGATTTATGGCCCTTGTCAGGCCTTCCCGCCGTGGCCTCTGACGGCCCCTGCCTCGCCTAACATCAGATTCATTGCTGTTCCTGAGGTCCTTTAAGATTTTAATGCTAAGTCTATAAATTTGCTTTCCTCTGTGCTTTAACCTTTCTTCAGACCTTCCCATTGTCTGATGGGATGTCCCCGGGCGTAGATTTGCAGCTCTGCGTCTGCACTTCAGGGCAAGTTGGAGGAGGAGGACATCGGGAAACCAGCGGATGAATTTAGATTTCCATCAGCTCAAAGATTCTTCAGAGTTTGATAGGGATTGGCATTTTTCCTTCAAAGCTGTGATTTGCTGAGGACTTGTGGTGGCTTTTCATTAAAATAGCATCTGAGAGTTAAAAAAAAAAAGGCAGGGATGGGGAGAGTTGCTGAGCAGATATTCAAGCTCCCTTAATACATGCATCTGAGCTTACATTTTTCCTTTCTGAAGTGTCAGCTGGGGATTCTCTTCCCTTTCCAACACACATGGGCACTGCTTAAATCACTCTGATTTCTCTCCCAGGCAGACTTCTGCCGAAGAAACTTTTCACACCTTAAGATAATAAAGCCCCCAGTCGAGAGGGTGGAAATGGCAACTGGCTTGAAATTTCAGGGGAGAAGAGGAGGTCATTGCAGAGAAATAAAGAGCTTGCCAGCTCAGGGAAGCACAAGGAGTGCTCTGGAAGTGTGATTTTTGAACTCATTTCATCTTCCGTTGGCCTTGGAGGTGTTAAGAGCGTTGCTGGCCTGGCTTTTCCTTTACCCCAGTGCAGGGCAGCTGTAATGAGGAGGAAGGTCGGCGAAAGGAGTGCGAGAGACAGGGAAGAAGGACTTTTGTGTCCGAATCACTTCTATTCCATTGCTTGTTCAATCTGAAATTTATTCAGGGTGACCGTAAAAGTCGAAGGAGCAGGCGTTAATGGATCACTGAAATGTGCAGTACGCACGGCAGTCTTGCTGCCCCGTGCCGGGCCTGAGTGAGGTCAAGGCTTTTGCCATTTGATGGCATTTGTCTCTAAGAACTCACTCCATTTCCTTGTTTGGGTTTCAGGAAGGGGAATCCTGTGGGTCACTCATGCCTCACATGCTTTTTCTTCAAGTTCTGGCTACGCTTCCGTGGCTTTGAGCTGAGTTTTGCTGATGCTGCTGTTGTCTCTACGTCTCTGACTGTTGCTACCTCCGATGTCCTTAAGCTGACTGCCAGGGCTAGCCTCTGCTCCTCCAGCCTTGAAGAACCTCCACAAACAAGTGATTATTACTTTTTAAAAGCCAACTTTGGATCGTTGGATATTCAAATAAAGGTAACTTAATACAGAATGTAGCAGAGACTGGCTAAGCATTCACTTCACCAGTTTGCTTTCGCTCTTGCATTTACCAGTCTCCTTTGCAGCTGTAAAATTCACAGCCATATGACTGAGTTCTGGCTCACAGAAGGTAGGTATAAGTGATGCCTGCCACTTTCTGGACCAGCCCATAAATTCCTACACAATGTCCTCTTGCTTTTCTTGACTGATGGTCAGTTTTAAAATCTGCCACTGCGTGTAGAGTGGAGACCTAAGTGCCCGAAGATGTCCTATCTGACACTAAGGAGCTCCTAATTGCTTCAGAACCCATGCATTTCATTTGCTAAGCATTAGAAAAGCCCAGTGAACTTTATAAACACTCAGTTTGATCTGTGTTTCCTACAATATAATGAATTACCTTGAGGTCATATTCCTTAGAAGAAGGGCCTTTGCTCTAAAGAATTACGAAAGCTGGTGGACGAGATAGGGAAGAATCCTTGCCATCTGGAAGGGTGGTGAGGAATGATGAGGTCTCCTGTGCAGGGAGAGCTGTGGAAGATTGTGTAAGTTCCCAGTTCTTCCCCTCCCTTTACCTTTGTCCTTTGCCATCCACCTCTGCAGCTCCTTTCCCCAGGAGTGGGCTGCGCTTCCTGCCCTTTGTCCTTGAGCTCAGCTGTCTGATGTGCTTTGGCCAATGGGATGTCAGCAGCCACTATGCAGGCCAAGGCTTTACGTACGTATGTACTGGGCTAGCCCTCCTGTGCTTCTGCTGTCGCCGTGAAAAGAGTATGCCCTATGTGTTCTATTGGTCTGAGGAGGGCAAGAGACATGGGAGGCAGAGCTGGATCCAGTTTGCAGCCTGGAGCCACGCCCGGCCTCACTCAGACTAGATCACCTTACCCCAGTCAACCCACAAATATGTGACCGAGGATATTTTTTTAAAAGAGCCACTGGATTTTATTTAAGTTGAGATATAATTCACATAAAATTCAACATTATAATCATTTTAAAGTATATAAATCAATGGCATTTAGTACATTCAGAATGTTGTGCAACCATCACCATTATCTAGTTCCAGAACATTTTCCTCACCCCCAAAGGATACCCCATACCCACTGAGCAGTCACTCCCTGTTCCTCCCTCAGCCCCTGGCAGCCATTAGTCTTCTTTCTGTCTCCATGGACTTGTTTATTCTGGATATTGCATAGAAATGGAGTCATACTATATGTGTCCTTTTATGTCATTTAGCATAATGATTTTGAGGTTCATCTGTGTTGTGGTGTGTGGAAGTCATTGATTTTTATGCCTAAATAATATTCCATTATATGGATTTATCACATTTTGTTATCCAATTGATGAACATTTGGGTTATTTCTATGTTTTGGCTATTGTGAATCATGCTAGTATGAATATTTCTGCACAGGTTTTGTTTGAACACCTGTTTTCAATTATTTTGGGTGCATACCTTGATGTGGAATTGCTATGTCCTATGGTAATTCTATATATTTAATTTTTGAGGAGCTTCCAAACTGTTTCCCACAGTGACTGCACCCTTTTACATTCCTACCAGCAGTGCAGGAGGGTTGCAAGTTCTTCACACCAATACTTATTTTCTTTCTTTTTAAAAAAATTGTTATAGTCATCCTAGTGGGTGTAAAGTGGTATCTCACTGTGGTTTCCATTTGCATTTTCCTAATGACTAATATGTCGAGCATCTTTCTCAGGTGCTCTTTGGCCATTTGTATATTTTTTTTGAGAAACATCTATTTAAGTCATTTGCCCATTTTTTAACTGTTTTTTGTGTTTTTTTAAATTGTTGATTTGAAAGAGTTTGTTATACATTCTGGATACTAGACTCCTCAGATACATAATTTGCAAATATTCTTTCCCATTCTGTGGGTTGATTTTTTACTTTCTCGATAATGTTTTTTGATGCACAAAAGTTTTTAATTTTGACGATGTCGATCTTTTTGTTGCTGTTGTTGCTTGTGCTTTTGGTGTCATATCTAAGAATTCATTGTCAAATCCAAGGTCATGAAGATTTATCTCTATGATTTCTCTGAAAGTTTTGTAGACTGTCTCTCACATGCAGGTCTTTGATCCACTTTGAGGTAATTTTTGTATATGATATGAGGCAAGGGTCTAGTCTTTTTTTGTTTGCAGATAGATATTCAATTGTGCCAACAAAAGCCATTGAGTTTTGGGGCTGTCACACAGCTGTGTTGTGTTGTCACACAGCTCTGTTAACCTTTAGGCTCAGTTTCCTTCCCCACATGCAGCCTGCTTAGGGCCTAGGGCAGAATTGAAGGTACTGAAGCATCCTTGGGCTTCTTGGTCCACAGCTGAATAAAACTGGGCACAATTCTTAGTTGTTTTGCACCCCAGTCTCCTCACCAGTAAAATGGAGGGAAGTTGTGGGGATTTAAGGAGTTGATATTTGAAGCCATTAGAATAGCATCTGGCACAGAGCAAGCACCATGTAAACGTTAACTATATATATATATGTGTGTGTGTATATATATATATATATATTTTTTAAATCTTGCTGTATGGACACATCCAGATTGAAGTGGCTGGCTTGACTTGAGTCTCATTTTTTTCACGGGGTCCTCTCTATCTCTAAATCTCTTCCATGGCCTTCTTGATTCTGTTTCACCAGGAGGCACGGGAGCAGTTCCTTCCCTCATGAACCTTTTGCGGACCCACCTGGACTTGAGTTTGGATGGTCCCGCGAGGCTGGGGACCAGTGGTGTAGACGAGTCCTGTGGTATTCTGTCCCTGAGCCTCTCTGCTTCTCTGACTGAGTTTGATGTCAGGTTCTTCTCTGCCAACCTTTTCCTGGAGCAGGGGTGAGCCCGAGCTGGTGCTGGATCGTGTCCGAGGACTGGCTTGTGGCATTGCTGGAACCCTTAATACGTGAGTCAGATACGTCCTGGAGACCCCTTACCTGGCGTAAAAAGTTAGAAAAGGTTTTCATCAGAAATGAAATTGTCACTGGTCCCTCCCCAGCTCATTGATTATGTATTCTGTTTAGAGAACTTTATGGAAGGAAGACAAATGTTTCATCCCTACTTTTTCCATTTCCTTTTAAAAAATTTTTAATTTATTCTTATACGTTCCCACTGTACAATACCATTCCCTTTTTTTTAATTGCCAAAGTTTAATACTGCTGCTCTGCTTTCCTATTCCAGCGCTGGCGTCTGATAATGGCACAACTGATTTATGGTGGGAGAGCCTGGAGGTGAATTATTTATTCTCCCCACGTAAAGGATTAGCTATTTCTACTTTTAATGGATTTTTGTTGCAGTGTGTTTATGTATTTTTAGATGGATTGAGAAGTCCTCTGACCTCTAATATCCTATCACATAAAGCTGTTTGCAAATCACATTAAATGTCTGAATTTAAACCGATGAATGCAAAGAAATGAAGAGTTATAATATTGAGTCTGTGACCCAAGAGATTTTTCTTAATTTATACTCTTGTGTCCCAGAAGGAATACATACATGTGGGAATAGGGTCATAGCCCAACAGACTGTATTAAGCCAACACAGGGCTCAAGTCTCCAGGGACAGTTCCACACCCCAAAGGCGGCAGCAGCAGCCCATAGTGAGCAGTGGAGGAAGCCTGGAGAATGGGGACAGGTCAGCTCAAGATGTCGAACTTCTAGACCATCAACTTCAACCACAGAGCACCGGCAGGCGGATACGCTCCTTAGATAGTCACAAGACCAGGTTTTCTTTTTCTTTTTAACTTGAAAGAAAGGTGAGTCAGTCTCTCTCTTCTCTTTTCTCTCTCTCTCTTTCATCTATATTGAATACACAATGAAAAGTTGTATAGTAAACGTTTTCCCTTTAATCCTTGCTTTCCACTCTCTACCTCATCTGCCTAATCCTCTGTTCCTCCCCACAGAGATCACTCCTCTCAGTTTCCTCCACATCCTTCCAGAGTTTCTTAATGTAACACAAATGAAAGTATGTGTTTTAGCCCCTGCTTTTTTATACGAAGTTTAGGATGCTTTATACACTGCTTTTATGTTCCTTACTTTTTAAATTTAGCAATATATTTTGGAGATTTTCTTATATAAGTACATAGAGATCTTCCTCATTCAAAATTTGGTTCATTGCTATATAGTATCCCATTCTATGCTTCCACCAAGGTTTTTTTGATGAGCTCTCTATTGATGGACACTTGGCTTATTTCTATTTTGCCATTTCAAAGAAATTGCAAGGAATAACCTTGTACATACTGCATATCACATAGGTGTGAGTTAATCTGTAAGAGAAATTCTCCAATGCAACTTGCTGAGTTCAAAGGTATATGCATTTGTGATTCTGATGGATGTTTCCAAATTTCCCTCTGTGGGACTCGTGCTGCTTACATGTCCATCAGCAATGTATGAGGAGGCTATGCCCTTTTACGTGTGTGTGTGTGTGTGTGTGTGTGTGTGTGTGTGTGAGAGAGAGAGAGAGAGAGAGAGAGGGGTTGAGATGTGGTTTAAATTTCTTTGAAAGTTGTGATAATATTTAAATAAGAGGGATGCGGTAAGAGAGAGATGTGGGAGAGGGCCTTCTGGATTCCCAGAACGTGAACAAGAAGCAACAGTGACTCTAGATAATGCTAATAACACCAGTAGCTAATATTTACATAGCACTTTCTGTGTGCTTGGCACTAGCTGCTTTACTATATTAACTCATTATGAGATTAGACATGGCTCATTTTCATTCGATTTTCTTCTGATTTTTTTAAAAGAAGTATTGAGTCTTTCCCACATGCCAGACACTCTGCTAGGTGTTGGTTGATGTAACTTTTGTTGACAGAAGTCCTGCCAAATGTCAACAGAAAGGGAATTTTTGGGGCAAGCTCTTACACCAACAAAGATTCTACAGAAAATACCAACAGCATTTTCACTGTAATCTTGTTTCAGGTGCTCTGTAATGTTTCCCGAAGGATGTTTGCCTTGGAAGCTGTAACACAAGGCGAGGTATGTGGTTGACTCACCTGGTATATTTGGAAGTAGGGAAAAGATCCAATACCTGTGTTACCACACACACGTGCTTATCGTGTGCTTTGCTTCATGTCTCTTGGTTTAATAATTATAGTTCGGGATTGGAGGAGGTGGGAAGGGGTGAAGAAGAACTTGATTTTGTGTGTGTGTGTGTGTGTGTGTGTGTGTGTGTGCACGTGTTGTACCACTAAGCTAGGAAATAAATCCCATTCAATGACATATCAATTTTAGTCAATAGCTGGCAGTTATAATTATTAGCACATGCAATGTATTAACCCTGCCGAAGAGGAATATTGAGAAGGCAAAAAAAAAAAAAATCTGAATGCATATAATGAAAAATATCTCCCAGACCTTCGGGCAAATATGCTGGTGTTGAGTGGCAAAAATATCAGAGGCCAGAATTAATTAACATTGAGAGCTAGTGCCTCCCACTATTTCTGTTTTTTTTATTAATTTTTTTCCTGTGCCCTAGGCTGTCTTCAAATTGCTCCAGAACCCTGTTGCTGTTCATTTCCATCACTGGCTTCTAAAAGCTTCTGACCCCTTACCTAAGCCTACTCTCTTGGTTCCTAATCCCAAGCTATCTTATGGTGCCAGGAGATGATTTCCCTTTTTTCAGCTGGTCACCTATCCTTACATTCCACGCCATGGGGCCAGAATAACAATGGTCACTCTTTTCTTCAGGATAGATTTGAATAATGGAGGGGGTCTTGGAGTGGGCCATCTATGGTTAGAGTTTTAAACATTAGAAAATAATTTTACAGAGCATTAGAAGCTAGGAAAGTGTTTGGAGTAGAAGAGATGTCTTTTGAGGGGTAACAATGCCATTTGAAAATAGAAAAATAGGGGATTTTAGTAGGAAAAATAATGTAAGGTAATTGAAGACTGTTTCCAAGTCAAAAGCAGAGAATGAGATGCTGAATCTAGAAATCTGGGTTAAATACTGTTTCAGTCAAGGTGCATTCGGGTAAATGTAAACCACAGTAATTTCAAACAATGGGAGACTTAACAAAAGGATTTGGATACAGGTATCATATCTAAGAATAACTTACATGTGCTTAGAATCAGCTGTCCTCTTCAAACAGGACATGTGCTCTCCTGTGTGCCACAAGCCCTACTTGGCTCACTAACTGAGTAGTAGACTGGCCAGACCCCTGAGTGTGTGGTCCCTCTTGTAGATGAGTTTGTAGTGGGAGAATCAAGACATGTTTATTGAATTAATGCATTTCACCTTGTTGTTGTTTATAGGCAGACTAGATTTTTGGCAACCATCAATGAGTGGCTCCCTTAATTTTTTAGGAGGCCAATGCCTTATCCACTAGGCCACTGGGGCATCTCCTTAATTTTTAGACCTATAATTTACACTCCTTAAGGACAAGTCTAAAGCTGTCTCTTGTTCTCAAGCTATAGTCTTCCCTAAGAAATCCCCTTCACACAATGATTCTAATTATGCAAGGACTCTTTTATGTCTCTAGCCCCAGTCCTCTAGTCTGAGTTCCTGACCCTTAATATTCAAGGCAACTTATTTAACACATTTTGGGACTGAGCTTACAATGTCCCTACAAAACTTTTTTTTTTTTCCTTCCCAACATTCGTTCAGGGATGGACATCGCCATCTATCCAGTGGCTCAAGTCAGAAACCTGGAAGTCATCTGTGACCCCATTGCATTCCCCATATCCAATCCATTGCCAAGTCCTCTTGATTTTACCTCCTAAGTATCTTCTGGGTCTGTCTGTTTTCCCCTGTATCTCCACCCTTAACTCCCTGATCTAAGCTACCATCAACTCCCTCCTGAATTACTCAAACTACCTGCTACCTGGTCTGTCTGTACCTTTTTTGACTTCCTTCCAGTTTCTTTTACAACTGACTCTAGCATGCCCTGTTCAAAGGCATATCTTATGTAACATATCATTCCCCCGGGGATACTTTCTCTACCCTTCACATCACTTACCAAGGTGAAAATCTTATAGTTCTGAATGTGATTCCCCAATTGCATCTGCCTTTTCCTGTAGACCATAAGCTCTTAGGAGTGGTGACCGTATCTGTTTTTGCTGTTTTTTCTTACATCCCTAGCTCTCAGCATGATATTAATATATAGCACATAACAGGCACTCAGCAAATATTTCCCACAATACTTAGCATAGCATTTTGCACATAGTAGGTACTTAATAAACCCTATATATTTATAAATACTAAATATTAATCAAGTAAATTGACATTCGATATCAAAAATGGACTGATAATCAGTTTTCCATCTAAAAGTACCCAAAAAAGCCTATAAACCTCTGTTTTTCATCAGATATAAAGAAATGTATGTCAAAGTTTTTAGCTGCAAGTGACAGAAGCTGAGTCTGGCTAATTTTGCAGGAAAGGAGTTTGTTAAGAAGATACAGGAGAGTTTATAAAATCATCGTGAGAGCTGAAGAGCCAGGCTAGAGGTTAAACTTTCAGAAACATGCCTATGACTGTGCTGTCAAACTGGTCTTACGAGGAAGCCACTTGCCGCTCCCACCAGTGCATCTGATTGGTAGAGCCCAGGTCACATGTCTGCCCTGCAGCTGCAAGGAACACTGGGAAAGTGAGCTCCTCTCCAAACATAAGAAGTATATCTAAAGATGTCATACGGCCACCAGCATAACCAATGTTCTCTACAAATGGACAGTCATAAAGTCTTCACTTGCTCCTAGCTCATAATTGCACAAGTGGATGTTGGCACGCGCACAGCAAGGATAGTTATGTAGATAAATGGAAAGAGCTCGACCCTGAGTACTCTATAAACTCTTCTTACCTTTCCAACTGATTATGCATTTCACCATTAGATGCTTTAGTTTAACCATCTAGAAAATGGATGTAATACCATCTTCCAAATGCTGAGAATCAGCAGTAATGGTAATGTATTTTGAGGTCTAAGGATGAAAAGCAGTCTAAAGATTCACTGTGTCATTATTTAAAATAGATGATTTCTAATGAAAATGCTAAGTTCAAAGGCTTGATGGCTTCTCAGGATTCAAAATGGGCAATGCTTGGTATATTAGCTTAATAAACCAGTCCTGAAGATGTTTGCCTGACTCTTCTTCCCACGCCTCTGTGGGCATTAGGAGGCAGAAATATACAGGCATGGTAATGGCTGTAATCAGTCACAACATGCGAGCTTATTATATTGGCTGCTTGCACAGTTGGAGCCTTCCAAAGCTAATCACAGGCCTTTTGCAAAGTTCATTGGGTTGGACTTTCTAATACATCCGCATCCCAGGTAGGTTGAGAGACAGAGAAACTGAAGATGAGGTCCCTGATGGCACCATTTACCTGTGTGATATTCAGCGTGAGAGAATCGCATGTGAAAAACACAGATCTCCTTTCTTTCAGTAGTGGGATTTGCAATCTTTCCAACAGGATAGTATTGGCAATTGATTTCCTGTTACAGCGCTCCTTTCTTTTCTTTGCTAGGTGTTTTTTTTTCAAATGCAGTAGACTTAGCTCTCTTCTTCCCTGCTGCTGTCAGTCACTTCGTTGTCACTGACTGTTCCACCAAGAACAGCCAGCCCCAGCCTCTTACTCCCTCTTAACCTCTTGCAGCCTACCTCTTCTTTCGTGCCTTGCTCTCCACCGCAGAAACACCTTCACAGATTCTCATCCTGTCATTAACCCTCCTTCCTTTGTCTCCCATTCATCGGTGGAGTCTCAGAACTCCTGCACTCATAAGTGGACTTCTAAGGATTTCCAAGATAAGGTCACGATGCGTCTATGTGTCTCTTCTCTTTCTGGTCTGCAGCAAGCCCTGCCATTTTATCTTCTCCCTTTCCTCTCACCAGCTGGGACGGAGGTGCTGCTCTTCCCGTAACAGACCATGGTTCTCCCAGCAGATTGACTCTCATAACATGGCCCCTCCCATCAGGTGTTTTACGTGGCGTGTGCAGGTTCTCTTTGCCTTTCAATAAAATGGGTACTTGGAGGGACAAATTCATCAGGCCTCTGCATCAGGATATAACAGCTGAGCTGAACTCAGCCTAGGAATAATTTAGATGGATTTTACCAACTCTAGTACACCCAAGCTTATTTGGTGGCAAGTTTATTCGAAGGAAATAAAGTATTGGGAGTTCATTTTTTTGGAGCAGTCACTAGATGCCGGTTTTCAAAAAGGTTTTTCAGAGCTGAAGCCAGCCCCTCATCAGCCAGTGATTGACTATGACAAGAGAGGGAAAGGCACAAATGCCCCCATAGATGGCATACAGATTACAGTGGGGTGGCCATGGACTGAGAGAATGTTGGAGGGAGATTGAGTATTTATTAAAATAGCTTTTGTCAGCCAGATTTATTTTCGTCTTTCTTCATAAGATGTGATAGTTTTGCATCAGCGCATCTAAATGAAATAATTTGCTAAAGGTCAAATGCAATTCCCTCCAGCCAGCTTTCATTTACCTTCTAATTAATAGCTAAATGCTCACACATACATTAGCCCAAGGCTCATGCATAAAATAATAGCTGCCATTTATTGAACACCTATTATGTCTCAGGCATTTTGCATACATTATCTCAAATTTTCACAACTCCAGAAGGCAAGAATACCCCTTTAATAGAGGAGGAAAATGATGCCTAGAAAGGCTAAGTAATTTGCCCTTGGTCATGCAAATTACTGTCTAAAGCCAAATGCTCCCAGCTTTCTTATGCCATGCTGTAAGGTAGCTGCTTCCTGCAAGGATTTGATGCCTTGTGCCATCTGCTGTTATTGATGGAGAGAGGAGAGGTTGGTATGGAAGTCTCTGATTTCCCAAGTCAAACATCTCCCCACTGTGGGAAGCTGCTTCGCCCAGAACACATACTCCTTGATTGCTGCCATGGTGTGTATTTGGGAGGGGATGAAATACTGTCTGGTACAGTGTTTCTTTCACTCAATTAGGTTTTTCTTCCCCAGCCTCTCAAATGAGAGAGGGGTTACAACTGAATTGGAAGAACATACTTTTGAACTAGTGAGGCAGATTTGGATATGCCTCACCTGGAGAGGTGTGCAAATGGGGCAAAACAGATTTGCAGCCAAATGGTGACCTCTTAGTTCAGACATTAACAAATTGGCTTGATGTTTATTATCAGGCCATTACTTCCAGAGAGACACAGAAAGAATTGAAAAGTAGGTAAGGTGTGTTTCTATAGCTTTCCGACCTCTTTCTTGTGTCCTGTTTCTATGTGTCCTGGATTCTGAAACTTTACAGTAAATTAGCCATTATATAAATTCACTACTTATTTTTCTTCCACTTTACTTTTGGTATTGAATTTGTAAATATCACTCAAACGTCTTTTCATTCTATTAGTGTTTTAAATTTGAACAAGCCAAATGCTTCAAAACATTTACAGAGTAGTTACTTGACGACATCACAGATCAATGACAAAATCAGTACACTGATTTCTCCATTCTCCTTCCCATTGTGCCTGTAATTTTGGTAAATTTCCAGTAGGTGGCGATTCCTTGCTCCAGCTACATAGATCCAGGACGTTACCTGGGACATAAATCAGAAGAGTAGCTTCTCAAAAGTGAGATGTGAATAACTCGCATCAAATTATCTGGGCACTATCACCTTTACCTTGTTAAAACATGGATTCCTGAACCCCAACTTTATACCCACTGAATTAGACTATCTAAGTTCAGGAATCTCCATTTTATCTTTTTCTTTTTTTGAGACAGGGTCTCACTCTGTCGCCCTGGCTAGAGTGCAGTGGCATCATCATAATAGCTCCCTGCAACCTCAGACTCCTGGGTTCAAGTGATTCTCCTACCTCAGTCTCCCAAGTAGCTGGGGCTATAGGCACGCATGACCATGCCTGGCTAATTTTTAAATTTTTTTTGTAGAGACGAGGTCTCGCTATTGCCCAGGCTGGTCTCAAACTTCTGAGCTCAAGTGATCCTCCCTCCTGGGCCTCCCAGAGTGCTAGGATTACAGGTGTGAGCCACTACCCCAGCCAGGAATCTCTAGTTTTAAAAAGCTTTCTTGGTGATTCTGATGCAGATAAAGTTTTGAGAGTTACTCAACTTAAGAAAAACAGAAATTCAAATAAAAAAATCTAAATAGAACTCACAAAATAGTAAGAACAGTATGGAAAGTATACTCAACTTACAACATACAAAGAAATACTGTACAAAAATCTACATTCAGGTTAAGTTCCTTATCCCCAGACTGTGATTATTATTAATCATTGTTTAAGTGTAATTCTACTTTTCATTTAAGTAAAAGTTCCAGATTTTCAATTCTTGTTGGAGTGTTGAAAATCCCCAATCCCTTGGTGTCTCCCCCGAAGCTACTGGCAGCCTTTCTTACCGTGAGGCTTTTACTGGAAACTTAACTTTGACCTTCTTGTAATGTCTTAGCACCTGGCCAAGGTTCAGCTGGTCACTTTCCTAAGAAAGTATGGCTTTATCAATTTCATAAAAGTCCCCAGACCATTCTTTTGCTTTCTGTGTTTCATCACTTTGAAAGAGAAAAGGGAGGGGGGCAGACTACATGGCAATTTTTATAAAATTAAGATTTTTTTTTTCTCAATAAGGAAAAAGTCCTTTTGGCAACCAAGCCACACTTTCCCTGCTACAACTGGCTCCTCCAGATGTGGCAGAGGAAGTATTTTCGCTTAGATGGATGATTATTTGCCAACTAAATTAGCAACTACACAAATCCCAGCTGCTTTTATTTTCTTCCACACTACTTTGGGTATTGAATTTGAAAAAAAAATCAGCCAAACTTCTTTTCTTTCTCTTAATATTTTAAATTTGAACAAGCCAAACAAGCTTTAAAGTATTCATCGAGTAGTTACTTGACAGCATCACACAAACACATTTAGGCACTTCAAGGGCAATATATTAAGCTGGTCTGCAGAATATTCCTCTTTTATTGCATTCAAGTCATTTTGTTTTCACTTTCCAAGTCTTGATGAGGAAATTTGATATTGGTTCAGTTTTATCTTCAGCTCCTGCCTACTGGGAATAGAATTTCTGGCAATTATCACAAAGTGTCATTAGAATAAAAATCATTTGAATATTTCATTGGTAGACTGCAGGGAGGGGTTGACTTGTCATCATGAGATATTACTTGCCTGACATGGCCATTAAGGGTTATGGGTGTATATCAATTGACTGATGAGTCATTCATTCATTCATTTGCTATTTCAACAAACATGTAATATATTAAGGGCTCATCTTGTGCCTTGTAGTGTTTTGGCTTCTCGGACAGAAAGATATGTCTGGAATAAGCTTTTCCATCAAAGTAGTCACCACAATTTAGTAAAAGATAAATGTAGACAAAATAGATGGTACAGTATGTGCACAATTCTCTTAGATAGATGCTTGTTCCTGGTGGCCCAGACAATTCAGAAGGGGAAATATTTTCAAGAGAATGTTGGAGTTTAGTCTACCTTCTTACAATTTCTATGGTCAATTTGAATCACATCTTGGAGTCTTTTCCTCAGCCAAGAATGTTACTGTTTGCCTCTGGTTATGATCTTCTGTGACTCTGGATTTTTTTTTTTTCACTTACCTGTACTCTTGGAAGTAATTCCCACTTGTTCTCTTAACTGCCTCAACTTCTGACATGACGTGGAGATCTTGTGGGTCAGTCTCGAGAGAGTTGTTCCTAAGAGCTGTCGAAGTGCCATCACCTTAGAAATGTCGTTTCCAAGGAAAAGAGGGTGCAGGGCCATCCTGGACATTAACGTGGGGCTCAGGTGATGGCGAGTCTAGTGCTCGATGGCACACGAGAGCGCAGAGCCCTCGCCACCCAAAGGAAAACAGGCAGCCCTTCCTCCAAATTAGCCCTGTCGTGTTCTGGCAAACAGAAGATTCTGTTGAATGGTGTTGAATGAAACAGCTGAGAAGATGTATTATATTTTAATTTGCCATCATATAGATTGTTTACATTCAAATGGTGGCTTCCCTCCTTTGTGGTTAATAGTTAAGAGTGGGGCCTTTGGAGCTAGAATGTCTGTGTTCCATCCTTTACTTACTGGGTAATGTTGGGCAAGTTACTTTTCCTCTTCGGACTTGTTTCCTTTTCTGTAGAATGAGAAAAATAGTAGAACCTGCCTTTCAGGGAATCACAAGGATTAAGTGAATAATTCATTTAACACATTGTAGGTACTGAATACATGCTGACTATTATTGGTTAGATTATTTGTAGTTAAGGAGCATCTCATGGTCTGCTTCCATTTCTCTGTGGGTCCGCACCATTCTGGAGACACACAGGCGGGTCTTGTAAATTAAACTTGAACCATCTTGTTATTTCTGATTATTGCTGTTATTACTGATGCATTCATCCAACCCATTGATTTAATAAGATTTGGAGCCTGTCTGCTCACAAGAGTAGCACTTATTAACCTGTAGGGCAGCTGTGAAAATAGGCACTGGCCCATGGGCTGAGGCCTAGCAAAGTTCAGCAGAGTGAGGGGAACCTCATAGCGATCACAGAGTGAGAAAACATTTTCTCTTTTATTTGGCTTCTTGGAAATCTATGTCTAGTGGCAAGCAAGTGATTGGGCGAGAAGGTGGATAGTTGTTACTTTAGTCCTTGTCATCAGATGCTTCATTCTCATAGCTTCCTCCCGTCACTGTAACCACTGATAAATGTGGATGGGAGCCCATGCGTTGCTTAGGGTTGACGTGGGGTTTTCTGGAGCCCCGAGGACTTTTTCTTAATTATTTAATTTTTTGAATAGGCAATTCATTCACATGATTCCAACATTAAAAAATATAAATAGGAGTATGGTAGAAATTCTCCTCCATCCTCCTTCCTCGTAGCTCTCACCTTCTCTCCCTATAGGTAAGCCTGATTATGTATTTTTTATTTAATATTTCAGGTTTACAGCAATGGAAGTATACTGGCAGGGCTGGCTTTGTGGGAGTGTGGAATGTGCAGTCACACAGGGCTCTGTGTCCAGGAGGGCCCTGCAGTTGGTTTAATGCTTTGCTGTCACTCTGTCACTGTCTTGAAATTCTTCATAATTTTGAACCCCACAATTTCATTTTTCATTGGACCCCGCAAATTATATAGCCTGTCTTGCATATTAGACATGGTTCTTTACCTTGGTTTTTTTTTTTATTTTTTGAGACAGGGTCTTGCTGTTGCCCAAGCTGGAGTGCAGTGGTGTCACCATAGCTCACTGCAACTTCAAACTCCTGAGCCCAAGCAATTTTCTTGCCTCAGCCTCCCTAGCTGGGACTACAGGTGTTCACCACCACGCATGGCTAATTTTTCTATTTTTCATAGAGATGTTGTCTCGCTCTTCCCCAGGCTCTTGCTTGAACTCCTGCCCTCAAGCTATCCTCCCGCCTTGGCCTCCCAAAGTGCTGGGATTACAGGTGTAAGCCACTGTGCCGCCTCCCCCCACCTTGCTTTTTGGTTTGCTTTTGTTTTAAAGATCTTTTCATATTTATACATACACTGTTCTCTTTTTTAAAAAGAGCTGTCAAGTATTCTATCCTTGAGAAGTAAAAAGCTATATACATGGCCACTTTAGGAATTCCTTTAGGGATCCTTGTCCTGATTTTCCAGCTCTTTGATGCTTCCAACCTTGGAAGAGAGAAAAAAGTTGAGAGAAGTACCAGGAAATCTTTCCTTTGGCTTAATCCCTCATTCCCTCTGCCTGGTTTTGGGAGCCTTCAGAAGCAATGCTTACTTCTTTATCAGCTAACTGGCCGTGTCCCTATTGCCCAGGGGCTCTTGTCCCCACAACCCCCACCCTACTCCACCTTTTAGCTGCCCTGTTATCAAAATATTTAGCAAGGAATCATCCAACTCTGTTGGTCAGAGCAGACTACTTCTGTCTTTGTCT
This sequence comes from Avahi laniger, assembly GCA_963575035.1. NCBI lineage: Eukaryota > Metazoa > Chordata > Mammalia > Primates > Indriidae > Avahi > Avahi laniger. Next base: position 82,960 of record CAUYSK010031729.1, read on the forward strand.
CATTCTGGAGAAAAATACTTCGGGCTGAATGAAACAGTGGTCACCAGAGACCCACTTGAAAACTTCCCTTCCATTCTTTCTTCATTCCTACTAATCATCATTTCTGGATCAATCTGTGGTCATGGTTCAACAATTGGATGCTTTTGAGAAGATAGCCTAGGCCCTCTCTCCTAAAAAATCTCCCCTCTGTTACGAAGGTACCTGAGTGCTGTTCTGAAACCCGTCACTCAGTGTGAGGCAGCCAGCAGCTCTGGCTCCGGTACAGCACTAGAGTCACCCAGGACTGCTCACTCATTCAGGAAACAGTCCCAAGTTTAGGAAGTATACTGTGCTGTTGCCGTTCTGAGTAATGTCCCTTTGAAAAGGACGGAGCATAAGGTCCACATTCCCTGAGAGGCTAGTGCTGGGGACCTTGTACATGAGCACATACCCTGCCCGCCACCCCTTCTCTGGCTGTGGCTTGGGTTTGAGGACAAGGATGTGGATCTTTTTTTTTTTTTTATTTCAGCATATTATGGGGGCACAGATGTTTAGGTTACGTATGATGCCCTTGCCCCCCGCACCCCCAAGTCCGAGTTTCAAGTGTGTCCATCCCTCGGATGGCACGCATTGCACTCTTTGTGTATGCATATACCCCTCCCCTCCTAGGATCCAGGATCTTTGCACCAGACTTAATTGTACCAGTGTAATTGGCGATCGTAATGGTAGCCCCCTTGCTGAGCCAAGAGAGATGCTGGGAGCCAAGGACATGGCTGCCTCAAGACCTGGCCCATCCAGCACCTGGCTCATGCCCCTGGTGTGCATTCGTGCAGCGCGCACACACACGCAGAGTGGAGCGGAGCAAATGGAGAGAAGGTGCACTGTCTGGTTATGTTACTGCTTCTGTCCCTTAACAGGCAAGAGAAACCACAAACCACCGGTGGCTCACTTCTTGTTTCAGCGAAGCCATGCCCTCGGCACCTGAAAGGAAGATTAACTAGAGGTTACAAATGCACTTCTGGAGTTCAGCTCATCTGCCAGGGAAAGCTTCCAGGTACCCTGATACTCCACTGGGAGAAAATAGGCTACGATTCCAATTAAACACCATACTGAGTACTTTGGTCTCAGTATACTCTATTTGCTTAGTTTATTTGAATATCTGATAAGAGAAGTGCTGGGGTGACAAAAAATTAATTAAAATAAGAAAGAATGATCTTAGAAAGGGGAAAAAATCACTAAGAAGCTGTAGACGGCTTCTCCCCACACTTGCCAGCAAAGAATTAATCACTAATCCATTCATTATTTCCAATTTAGGCATCTGAGTCCCCTGGCTAAAAAAATAAGGTTATTCTTTCCAAATGTCTAATTAAAACACGTTGAAAGACAATCCCTAAAATGGGTTTGGCCAGGGCTAATCATATGGTTGGGAGTTGCTGAAGTGCAGTCTTCGGGCTTTCTGGAATTGGAGGAACCTTTTCTCATCAAAATGCTGAGCCTTTGAGCCCTGTTCTCACGGTTTACCACGTGCTGTGTCTCACTCAGGTGTCAATGGCCAAGGACAAGACAAGAGCAACAGCCATGATCTCTTCCGCCTCCTTGCGGTGGGTGGCTGGGAGGGAGGGTTTCCACGGCAGCCGTCCTGGGCTGCCGGTTGGAATCTCTGTATTTATATCAGCCTTATTGAGACATAATTCACATACTCTAAAGTTCACCCAGGATTATATTTTAATCTTGTGCAATGAACTCAGGATACTGCTGTACCTCCCTTGGGCTATGAGCAGACTGATGAGTTCTAACAGCAGAGTCTGCCCGTCTGTGCGTCCAGGGCTGGGTGGGGCCAAACGCTTGTCCACCCCGGAGCTGACCGGCCCGCACGGCTGCCTCTCCCTCTGTGTCCCTGTTCCCTGCTCACCCTTCCCCACTTGAGCAGCTGAGAATCTTTACCCAAAGTGATTAACGGCTGTGTTGCTTCGGGACGGCTCTGACACTGATTGAGTCCCTTATCTCCCTGCTGCGTCCTCCCTGATGACAGCCGCCCTCTCAGGTATCAGGGCATCGGCTCTCTATTCCTGGGTGAGCCAGGGACTGTCAGGGAGGCATTCTGGCTGTCATCTTCATCTGAACTGCCACCTGCCCTGCACAGCTTAAAGGGTCTTTTTAAGGCCCACAGGGGAGGGGAGGTGCGTACAGTGCTCCCAACCGCGCCTGCTGTGGCTGGGGACGAGTCCGTGCGTTTTGGACAAATTTGGGGAATGTGGCTGCTAAAGGGCAGCACAGGGGATGTTTACTTGCATCAGCTGCTCAACCTCCAAATGCCCGGCAGGCGGTTGATGGGGGTGGCGACAGGCTCACCTGGCGATCCCCCCAACCACAGCCGCCACCCCCCTGAAATCAGCATGCCGTCCTCCTAGCAGGGGCTGCAGACACAAAGAGAGCTCCGTGAGGAAGGCAAGTGAAGGACATGCAACAGGGGGAGACAGAAAGACGCCAGATGAACACAGGAGTGGAGGGGGGACATGTAGCCCCTGAAGACTCCACAGGAGATATAAACACAGAGGCCGGGAAGGATGAAATAGAACATCCGTCTAATCCTGGCTTTTGAATTGGCCCCAAGTGCAGTGACATTTTCTTTTTTTGGTTGCTCTGAAAAAGGAGGAGAGGAGAAAGTGTAGACTGTGACATTAAAGATGGATGGCTCAGACAAATTGAACAGTCTGACGGTTTCCCCAGTGCTGAGAAGGCTGAGGGCAAGTCTCCACGGTGCGCTTCTGGGAGAGCCATGCTCTCTTTTTCCTAAGCGCGGAGAAAGCTGCATAACGAAATGGCAGCTTTAAGCCCCGGCCAGCTACAGGGAGGTTTAATATTTAACACGGTATTGGCTGGCAAGCGTGCGGGGCTTGGCTCACCCGCGTTAGGCTGACATTTGCAGCAGGAACTGCACCCGGGCCTCTCGGTGGTGAGAGATTGGGCCCAGGAGCGGGGCCAAGGCACTGGTTTTCTGGTCTCCTCAGGAGGGCGCCTGTGGACAGCCCCTTCCAGGGCAGGCAGAGCCGTCTGTCCTGGGCCTGGCTCTGCGTTTGACTTTGGAAGCAGATCCCTCTGGCCGGCCCCTCTGCGTGTGAATGGCATCTTGAAGGAGCAGAAATCCCATTAAGGAAGAACTATTGACCCATCTGTCTCATGCTGTTGACTCTGCTAACCCTCCATTTGTGGCCTGTGATTCTTTAATGTGAGAAGTGGTAACTGGAGGAGAGTAGAAAGAGGAATGAGACAAAGTGTGCAGGTCACACTGAAGAGCGAGGACTCGAAGGCCACTTGATCTATAAAGTCGTCTCCACTACCACGAAAAGGAGACTCTGCCCCAGCACCCCAGAACTTGTTGGTTCAGAGCTTCCCCGAGCCCAGTGGGTCTGATTCATCTTGGCCACTCCACAGTCTCCAGCGTGGTCTTTGTGCTGGCACTCACTGGGTTCTGCGTCTGAGTCTGTGTACAGAAAGGTTCAGACCCAGGGGTACCACGGTGCCAACAGCAATGGGTTGGGCATGTCTACAGGGAAACACACACCCCATGGTAGGAGCAAGTTCCATGAACAGCTAAAAAACAACTCACTCTGCTAATGCCATTCGTAGGTGCCGGGCTGTAGTGGTCATCGCTGGTGTGGGCTGGCAGGAAGAATTTCACGTAGCGTGTGGGTCAAATCTGCTTCGATTGCCTTTGGCTGCCGCTGTGACCCCCTCTTTGATTAGTACAGCTGAATTAACTTCCCCCGCTTTGGGTTCTGCTCCCGTGATGCAACATAAATTGAAATAGTGGGGTGGCAGGCGGTGGCAGTGGGGGCTGCGTTCCGGAGGGGACCGCAGGGACCTTCCATCTTGTTAATGTAACACTTCCTTATGTGATGGGAGCTGAGAGCAGCCTGTAATGAATTTCTCCTCTGTAATCATTCACCAGTGCATTGTGACCCGTGTGTTTTTGCTGTGCTACACATTTTCAGACTTTCCCAGTGACTTGTCAGCACCTAGTAAAAATGAATTGGATGCGACCCATCTCTTCATGCGATGCCCTCCCCAGCTGCCTTTCGTTTCGCTCGAGAGGAGTAGGTGGGACCACCTGGAACGACAGCCGTAGACTCCGGGGCTGTGGGGTAGTGCCAGCCTATCTCACAGGCAGGTTAGCACAGGCATGCCAAGTTGGTGGCACTCTTGTTACAGTGAGCTGCGTTCTTTGGTCCAAATGGCTCCAAAGTGGCCTTTGCCTTTTGCACCTGTTGTTTCTTGCTGCACAGTGAGCTGCGCGGGCGGTTTCTTTCTTTGAGAAGGCATGGGTGCAAATGGCGGGACAATTAGGCATCTGGGCGCCCCATGGGTTCTTACCAACTCTGGTGTGAAGAGCCATTGATGGCGGGGGACAAGGCGATGTCTGAGTCACACACACGAGCGTCACCATCTGCAACTGTAATTCTAGCCACGTGGTCAATCATAAGAAGGGGTTTATGACCAGCTTTTACAGCTTTTGTGGATCACAATGATTAAACAACAGATGGGAAACCCAACCAAGACTTCTAATCTCTACCTCTGCGCCGACAGAGTGAGCGAGGGCTGAGGGAGTCCCTTCATGGCATCTCTCTATGGTTGAATCTATAATTAGAAGAGGTGCTACTCCCTGATTTTCTGAAACTGCTTGGTACACTCATTCTTATCAGATCATAAGCACTAATTTTTGGTTTGGAAAATGTGGCCCCTAAATTCTGGGAAGGTCCTAGGGAGCCCGTGGTGAGGAGGAAGATCCTTGCCTAGGATTATCAGATAAAACATAGGACACCCAGTTAAATTTGAATTTCATATAAACAATGAACAAATTTTAGTTTAAGTATATCCCAAGTATTACCTGAGACCCTTTTTTGGAGGCAGTATGCTTTTTAAAAAATTGCGGTAAAAGCTACAACACATAAAATTTACAATTTTAACTATTTTGAAGTGTATAATTCAGTGGCATTAAATGCACTCACAATGTTGTGCAACCGTCATCACTATCCCTTTCCAGAACTTTGTCATTATTCCAAACTCTATACTCATTAAACAATAACTTTCCTTTCTTCCTTCCTCCCAGCCCCTGGTAACCTCTACTGTACTTTCTGTCTCTATAAATTTGCCTATTCTAGGTACCTTTTATAAGTGGAATCACACATTTGTCCTTTTGTGTCTAACTTGTTCCATTTAGCATAATATTTTCAAAGTCCATCTGTGTCGTATTAATAACACACGTCAGAATGTCCTTGCTTTCTTTACATTTTTTTCTTTTTTAGAGACAGAATCTTGCTGTGTCATCCAGGCTAAAGTGCAGTGGTACAATCATAGCTCACTGCCGCCTTGAACTCCTGGGCTCTAGCAAGCCTCCCACCTCAGCCTCCTATAGCTAGGACCATAGGCACGTGCCGCCACCACATCTGGCTAACTTTTAAACATTTTTAAACATTTTTTTGTAGAGAAGGGTTCTAGCTATGTTGCCCAGGCTGGTCTTGAACTTCTTGCCTCAAGTGACCCTCCTGCCTTGGACTCCCAAAGCATTGGGATTTTAGGCATGAGCCACCATACCTAGCTGGAGTGTGATTCCTTTTAAGACTGAATAATATTTCATTGTATGTTTATACCACATTTTGTTCATACATCTGTTGATGGACATTTGTATTGTTTCAACCTTTTGGCTCCTGCAAATAATGCTTCCATGAGCATCGGTGCAGAAGTATCTGTTTGAGTCCCTGCTTTCAATTATTCTGGGTATATATACTTAGAAGTGGAGTTGTTGAACCACATGGTAATTCTATATTTAACATTTTGAGAAACTGCCATGCTGCTTTCCACAGTGGCTGCATGGGACATTTTTTAATTTGCTAAATCTGGCAACCTTCCAACTGTTTCAACAGAATTTTAATCTGAATATTATATTTAACCTAAATTATCATATTTAAACAGAAACTAATAGTGTCCATATACATGTTAGAACTTGTGAGCATAATTTCTCAGTTCAAATTCTTGGAACGTTCCTTGCACACTTTCTACTACAGTGGAGTACAGGGAGCAAAAAGCAAGAACTAGCCAGGTGTGGTGGTGTACACCTGTAGTCCCCATTACTTGAGGGCTGAGGCAGGAAGATTGCTTGAGCCCAGGAGTTCAAGACCAGCCTGTGCAAAACAGTGAAACCCCAGTCTCAAAAAAAAAAAAAAAATCCAGAACTAAAATGCTCATCATTTAGTCTGTACAAACTGGGCAGGATGATGCTTGTCAGAGGGGAATTTATGCAAGTCATTTATTCATTCAACAAACATTTATTATGCTTTAAGAATAGGTGCCAGATGTGAGTTGGGGGTCCCAATGCAAAGGTGAATGAAATACTCTCCCTCACCCCCCACTTTGCCTAGCCGGGTTCTCCTTGGCCTCCACACCTTTGCATATACTCACGCTTCCTTCTCCCCTCTGCCCTCCTGCTCACTTGACTCACCCTGGGATTTCAGGTCCCCACTTACACGCTCACAGCTCTCTGCACCTTGCTTTGCAGCTCATGCCATATTGTTATGATACATTTGAGTGGTTTCCTGATTCACCCGTGTCTCTCCAACTCCTTGTCCTGAAGCAATCCTTCCACCTTGGCCTCCCAAAGTGCTAGGATTACAGGTGTGAGCCACCATGCCTGGCCACCTGTGTCTGTCTATATTCTAACCTTCCTGAAGGCAGAGACCAGGTCGTGTTGCTTACCATTGCCTCTTAGCACCTAGCAAGGCATATCATAGTCATTTAATATAAAATGTGTTGACTGTATAAATGAATGCATGCACCAATCCTTCCCTGAAGAGGTCTTGGGGAACGGACAAGTGCATCAATTTCTTTGTAAGTAGATAGGAAGGAAAAGCTCTAGCAAAAAGAACAATCCCACTTCCAGCTCCACAATGACATCAAGCCCAAAGATGTCATCCCCAGCATCTCTGCAAAAGAGACGCTGAGAGAATGTAGGAGAGGGAGCACGTGCAGAGCTCTGTCCTCCCTGAGGTGCACAGCACAGACACAGACAACCAGACAGAACCACTCCATGGACTAGGATGTCATAGCTGTGGGCTCAGAACTCATGTAGCCCAAAGGTCCACTTTACAGATGGGAAGGCGACATGTGTCGTGGCCTTCCCAAGGTCACGCAGTTAAAGGCGGAACCCCAGTCTTGAACCCTGTTCTCCCAAACTCTGAGAAAAGTGCTCTTCCGCCTCCTTAGCATGTCCAAGTTCAAGGGGAGAGGAACACGGGGGATTTCAAAACCCTGTGAAGCTTTCTTTGAACTCCCACAGGCATTAAGAATAGTTGGCTGGGAATAGAAATATGAATGCCCGAGGAGAGGCGAGATGAGGGGGCGAGAGGAGGAAAAAGGTGAAGACAGAAGGCGAATCCAGAGAGGCCGCCTGCCACCCACTCTGGAGTCGAGGCCCCACCAGGACAGCGATCGTGAGGTTGGCAGTGCCAAGGCGCAGCCGGCGGGCGCAGGGAACGGCTGTGCTTCCATTCCCAGCGGAGGCAGTCAAGGGCTTCAGGATGAGATTTATGAGTAGGGCTGTGCTCCAAACCACGACAGCCTGGCCCTGCAGACGGTTCCGAAAAGGCTGGGGGGCTGCGGAGGCTGCAGCCTGCACCCCACAAAAAAACCCCTCCGTTTCCAGGGGAGGTCGTTTGAGTCTTAGCATGGAGGAGGGTCCCTGCCTGACCATGGCTGCCCAGACCTGCCGGTTTGGTGGGGGGTTTGCTGAGGGACCTGGAGGCGAGCAGCCCAAATCCTCACACCTCCAATGCCCGGCCCTGGGGCCTTACCTCTCCAGCGGTGGAGCACTTCCTGCAGGGCCCCGGGTGGGTTTGCACGCTGTGGGCCCCGCGCAGGCTGGGGTGGGTCCTCTGCGGAGGGGGCCCTGCCACACTGGTGTCACTGGGCAGGAGAAGGGATGCTGTGGCCAGGTAGGGTGGGATACGTTTTCTTAGTGAAAGGGCCTCTTTTTCTTATGGCACTTGTAAACCTGAGGGGACTAGAACGGCGCTCCTGTATACGCACACCCTGTACACACACACACACACACACGCACGCACGCACGCACGCACACGCACGCACGCACACACACACGCACACAAACACACACACACGCACGCACACACGCACACACACGCGCACGCATGCACGCACGCACACGCACGCACGCACACACGTCCTATGGGGTTTTCTGGCAGGGAAGGGAGAGGAAACAGGTGTCATTCTCGGGATAAGCTATAGAAACAATTTGGCTCATGGTTCCCTTGGAGGTCTCTTGCTGGGCTCTCCAGAGAGAACATGGAAGTCATGTCCTTCCGCCAGGAGCCGCCTCTCAGGGTCATCAAGAAAACTCAGGAAGGAGGAGGGCCAGCCTTGGGGTTGGGGTGGGGAGCGGGTGAGGAACGCTCAGGAATTCCGAGAGGTAGGAGTTCAGGGGTGAGCCCTGCCTGTCCTTAGCCTTGGGTGGTCATTAGGCTTCTGGGAGCCTTCCCTTTTTGTTGCTGGGAATGGGCGTTAAAGTTGCTGTGAGGTCCTTGTGTGGACGGCAAGGTGGCTGTGAGCACCCACAACAGGTGGCATTTGCTATTCTGACCGTCCTCCCTACCCCCACCCCACTCCCCACCGCACACCCTATACCCTGGGGAGAAATATTTTTCTCAACAGTTTTGTTTAGCTCAGCCTAGGATTAGAGTCTGAGGCCTGTGAGAACTGGAATAGAGTCATCTTTCAACTTCTTCAGACCCCCCCACACCCCGTCACCACCACCAACGCTGCAGGGGCAAAGGCGGCCTCAGCGTCCAGATGGGTCCTGTTTCCTTCAACCATGGTCCTGTTCCAACTTCATTTCACTGGCCCGCCTGCCTCCCCTGAGGATCGCGTAAACATTTCCAGAAGGATGCAGATAAGAGAAAAGAAAGAAAGATCTTATGTAAACACTAGCTGGCTAGGCACCAGGAGATATTATTAGTTTATTAGGGCTTTAAAAATACTCCAAAGCTCAACTAAAGGAAAGGAGAAATTTGCTTTCATTTGAACCTCTGTTGTTGTTGCTAGGGTCAGCAATACAGGGGAACCGAGCATCTCAGGGGACACATGAAATCGTAAAGATCGCAGAAGGCGCAAAGAGGGAAATTGCAGAGATTTGATGGTGGTGACCCTAGTGGCCAGAGAGGAGCGGGTGATGGTGGGGCTGCCCTTTCTGTGAATTAAGAAGAGCTGAAGAACGGTACAGATTGGAGAGACCCTCACTGTGGCGCTAAGGTGCGGTGTGACCTGGCTCTTCCCCTCCCAGCTTGCTCTCACACTTCTCCAGTGGGGGTCACACTCTCCTTGCACTGCCCGTGTTCCTAGGGAGCTCAAACTCTTTCCCACAGCAGGATATGTTGTTCCTTCAATTTGGAAAGTTTTTCCTGGGCATTTTGCTTAGCTCACTCCTCTTTGTCCCTTCAGGTTTTAGCTTAAATATCACCTTCTCAGAGAGGCCTTCCCTTATCCCTCATTTAGAGGGAGTGATTCTAGTCCTTCTTTCTTAGCGCTACCTGCTCTGCGTCGTCACTGTACTTGCCGTAATCCGTCCTTATTTTATGTACTTGGCTTTTTGCTTTCTGTTTCCCTCATTGAGCGTAAGTGCTCCAGAGCTTACAAAATTAGGAAGTGCTCAAAAATACTACTTTTTTATTTTTTTGAGACAGAGTCTCACTCCGTTGCCTGGGCTAGAGTGCCGTGGCGTCAGCCTAGCTCACAGCAACCTCAAACTCCTGGGCTCAAGCAATCCTTCTGCCTCAGCCTCCTCAGTAGCTGGGATTAGAGGCACGTGCCACCATGCCCAGCTAATTTTTTCTATATATTTTTAGTTGTCCAGCTAATTTCTTTCCATATTTTTTTTTAGTAGAGATGGGGTCTCGCTCTTGCTCAGGCTAGTCTCGAACTCCTGAGCTCAAATGATCCGCTCGCCTTGGCCTCCTAGAATGCTAGGATTACAGGCGTGAGCCACTACGTCCGGCCAAAAATACTTCTTGAATAAATGATTGAACCAGATTTCCTTTTGGGGTGAATGGAGCTTCAGAATGGGGGTGCATTTGGCTCTAGTTCACAGCTCCCATGGGGAAGGCTTCATAATGAAGCTCCTCCCTCCTCCTTGTCTGGGAACATGCTGCACTACCTAGGAGTGTACTCGGCCTCCTTTAGCTTTCATTGGCCAGAGTCTGTTGTGTTTTGAACCCGATAACCAATGAGTGAGAAGATCCTTAATCATTGTGTGAGGCCAGGATACTTTGCATTTCCCCTGGACCCATGGTTCTTAAACTTGAAGGTGCATCATAATTCCATGGTGGGCTTGCTGAAACAGATCCCTGGGCCCCACCTGCAGAGTTCCTGATTCAGCAGATCTGGGATGGAACCCAAGAATATGCATCTCTGACAAGCTCCCAGATGATGCTAATGCTGCTGGTCCAGGCACCACACTGTCATAGATGCTGGAATCACCAGAGACATTGACAATCAAGAGAGCAGAAAGGAAGCAGCAAAGAATTGAAAATTGCAGGGCCTATTGATGCCCAGGGAAGAAGAGTGTTTGTAGGGATCCCAGCCTCTGATGTCTACCAGGCAAGACTTTGAGTTAAAGTAGCTCACCTGGCCAGACGGCCTATCGCCATCCCCATGTCTTCATAAAAGCCAACCGATCAATCAACCTGCTAACTCCAACGTTAAGAAACATTATCCCAAGAAAATGACCTACCATCTAAGTTTGCCCAGGATTGAAGGGTGTTATGGACTGAATGTTTGTGTCCTCCCAAAATTCATAAATTAAAGCTATAACCTCCATTGTGATGGTATTAAGATGTGGGGCCTTGGGGAAGTAATTAGATTTAGATTAGGTCATGCGAGTAGGACCCTCATGATGGGATTAGTGTCCTTATTAGAAGAGGAAGACAGAGCCATCTCTCTCTCCATGGAAAGGCCAGGTGAGCACACAGAGAGAAGGCAGCTACCTGCAAGCTAGGGAGCGAGCCCTCACCAGACATCGAATCTGTTGGTGCCTTGAACTTGGACTTCCCAGCCTCCAGAACTGTGAGAAATAAATGTCTGCTGTTTAAGCCACCCAGTCTTTTGTATTCTGTTATAGCAGCCCAAGCTAAGACAAAGGTTCCCCAGAACATAGGACTGTCAATGCTAAAAACCAGGGAAGTCTCAAGCAAAATGGGACGATTTGGTCACCCTCATCCCAAGTCTCTTTGTCTCCAATAAAAATAATGCAGAGAAAACATCTCTGGTATAATGTTTATTTAAATAGTAATCTTAAAAAGGCTTTATACAAATCATATAAACACAGTTTGACATTGTTGTTTATTTTTTACATTAAAGAATCACAGTAAAAGCTCTCAAGTTCCCGTGATCTGGCTCAGCCAGCAAATGGTCGAATACCTTTAACTGCAAATTCTGGAAAAGTTAACCTTCTGTGTGACAGTTTAACTTTGTCCCTTGTTTTCTTGTCATTCATGCTCATTCCTTGGACCCTCATCCCCGTCAACTCCCCAACCCCACCCAAGAGAGACAGCAACCCTGAGGCCCTGTCGACACCTAGTCCAGGAGAGCATGGAGGTAATGTGTCATTCAGTACAAGGCAAAAAGGAGTTCAGTACTGGGAGTTGGGTTTCCCGAAGGGAACGACTCAAGGAGATTGGTCAGCTAGTCTACCTACAGATACAGGTAACAAATGCACCAAGCTGTCCCCTGGCCAAGTTAAAATCAGGCCCAGCTGTCTTTCTGTCTTATAATAGACCAGCCTCCAGCCTTGGTGAGGTATCTACATGTAGCCCTGGGTACCCTGCAGCTTTCTGTTCAGCATCCACAGCCCATTCAGGGCTTCCAGTCAATGGCGAATACGGATACAGGACTTTCAGAGGAATGCAGGTTGAGTTGTACATAACTTAGAGGTGAACTATAGGCCTGAGGCAGGGCTGGACTTTGGGGAATTATAAATGGCCCACTGCGCGTGAGAGGGCCAGGACCCCTGGAGTAGACTTTCAAACTTCTCTTCTTTTACAGGTTACCTCTGGAAATCCCAAGACTTACCAGCTTTCTGAACACTGAGCTGCATGGGAAGGCGAAGAGGGTGGACTAATTAAAAACTTGCTTCTGCTGCATTCCTGGCTCAAGGGGTTCCTAAAGCTAAGCCCTTGGGCGTGACAGCTTTACTTTTCACCTCTAACTACCACTGTGCCAACGAGTGCTGAGATCAGCAGTGACACTCGGGCCCTAGGTCAAAGTCACAACACCACCACTGGATCCCACGTGACCATTCACATACACAGTAGATACAGAGAACTCAAAGGCCCGCAAAGACACACACGTGAATAAATAGCTGTGGGTTGAACTCTCCCTCTCTGCACACAAAACACTGTGACATTACCATTTGAACTAGCATTTTCATAAGTTAACATTTAAAGAAACCAGCCAATCCCATTCACCCTTCCCCTTTCACCTGGCTATGAGACAAATGAAATTGTAGGTGACCATAGCAGCAAAAATGGTCTGAAAGTTTACCATTGATATGCAACAGGCTGGGCACATTTGAGTTTCAAATGTATTCCCAGCACACAGGCAATACTTAGGCGTTAATACGTAATCAAGATTTGGATCTTGATGTGGACAATCTCATCCTTCACACAGTTTCATTCTATTCCTGATGCCTCCTTTTCTAGAGTAGCTGAGCATCATCTAGGGCTATGATTACCTCTTGGCAACAGGGCTCATTCCATTGGTAGGATCAGTGGTGAGCTGGGGGACCTGGGGTTGGAGCCACTGGGGTTAGGGAAGGAGGAATGCCTTAACTTGTAAGATACTCACTGATTTCTACATAGAGGGAAAATACATTTTTTCTTCATTTTTTCAAGGCACTTAATAAAAACACATAAATTGGTGTGTGTATGTGTGTGTGTGCGTGCACATGTGCATGTGTATGAATGAAAGCGTAAGTCTCTCTGGGTTTGAAGCAGTGTGGTTAGCATTTTGGTCCACGGTACTTGCAGACTTCTGGTTAGAATCAGTTCTTGCACATCCTAGCTCTGCGTCTCCTGGAAGACTGACATGGTGGCTATAACCCAGAGGAGAAATCTGTGTTTATGAGCCTATCAGAGAGACTCATCAAAATGTCCCTGTCTACACTGCTCAGCCTTTGCTACCACATGATCACAGAGGCTGGGCTTCTCTCTCCATCTCCACAGTTCTCCTTCTCATCCAGTGGTCACTCGTTACCACATCTTGCCCATGGAGGAAACATACCAAGAGCCTGTATTTTCCCCAGCCCGCCTCTGAGAATATCGAACAACGCCGTTTCCTGGGGCTTAGAGACTGCAAAGTGTGTGTGTGTGTGTGTGTGTGTGTGTGTGTGCACACATTTGTGTATATGTGTATGTTTTAGAACAAGGAAGAGGGAAAAGAAAAGGCAAAACCACCACCGGAGGCCCCACGAGGGACGCTCACCGCCACAAGCTCTGGGTCTGGATTTACAGAATGGCTCCTGTTCACTCACAAAGCACTTGAAGGCTCGTCCGCTTCTAACGTGGAGGTGCTTCTGTGGATCTTGATGTGTGAAGTTTCCTTTCTGGTTTGTTTTAAATCGCATACAAGAAAGAGCTGTTCATGCTGACCCTAAAATGGCAATATTCCCCTGGATAAAAAAAGTTAAAGGCAACAACATCCTACTTAAATGCTAGGACTGGAACGGCAGCTTGCAGGGTTGGCTGGCAGAACCTACACCACAGTAAATCCCTAAGTCATGAGGCAATCAGAGGACGGGATAAGCTGGACGGCTTTTTTTCTTTTTTTCTTTTGAGTTTTATTTCTAAAGATGGAAAGGCTGAAAAGACGCTTTGCTTTTCAAGTGTTGATTAGAAAGAGAAAGCGGAGAATAATGATCACTGCTCCACTTCTACGCTGAAAAAGTCATTCTCCTCTTCCGCCTCTTTCAGTTGCTCACAGACCAAAGAAATAAAATATAATAATAATAATAATAATAAACTCACAAACAAAACAGAACTGTGATCCCAAAGAGATGAGCTCCTGTCTTTTTCCCAGCAGAGAGCACAGCCCTGTTCCTGCAATGACTCAGCCACCGCGGTCCTAGTAGGTGATCACCCCCTTCGTGGCTGCATCTCCCTCCCTCCCTCGACTTGCCTGTCTGTCCTGTCCATTACTTTCCGTATTCCGGATTGGTTTGATCGAGATTATGGCATTCAGTTTCCAAAGGAAAAAAAATGTAATCTTCACCAGCCCCTCTTGCTGGAATGAAACGTCAGCCGTGATTCAGGTGCAATCCGTCATGCCTCGGAGCAGCACTTCTGGTGGTTCATCTTGACCTTGTGCTTGAGGCCATCGTAGAGCTCGAAGTTGTAGTTCTCCAGCGTAGTGCAGCTGCGGGAGCTCAGGCCCGAGTAGGAACAGGTGCAGTAGAGCAGGAGCCCCGCGCAGGTGGCCCCAAGGAGGACGCCCAGGGAGCTCATGGCGATGATGGTGATGAGGATGGGGTCCAGCGTGTAGAGCCAGCTCTTTTCTTTGTCGACCGAGGGGGCACCAGACCCTGCGGTTGGGGAAGAAGAATTGCTCCAGTCCACCTCGTACTCATCTATGATATACAAAACACACGAGAAGATTGCAGGCACACTGCTATGTCAGGGTGAAATAACTGCGCCTCCCCAGCCCACGGGCTCCTCAGAGCACAGCAGTAAGTAGCAGGAACTCTAGAACTAGACCGCTCGTGTTCGAAGTCCAGTCCTACCACGTCCCCACTGTGCAACTTTGGGCAAATGTTTTAACCCCTCTCTGCCTCAGTTCTCTCAGCTGTAAAATGGGGATATTAACAAAATCCATCTCAACTGGGTTAGAAGGATTAAATGAACTGACATCTGTTAAGCGCTTTGTGTCTGGCACATAGTAAGGACTGTCTAAACATGTGATACTTAAACAACTTGAATTATATTAGGTAAACTCAGATTACAACAGAGCCTTCCGGGTCCTCCTGGAGCCCCTGGGATGGCCTTGGTTCCGGGCAGCCTCCTCGTCCCTCACTTCCAACTGTCTCAAGTCAATTGAAGGACAGGTGGGGACTATTTTCACATGACGAGTTTTCCAACTTGGCATTCCTGGCCATAGAAGCAGCAGATTTTTTTTCCAGCCGCCACAGCTCCCTTGGCGTGCGTCATGCTCACTGCTATGGTTGACTTGTGTGTGCCCACCCCTAAAATTCATGTTGCAGCCTTGACCCTCAGTTCCTCAGAATGTGGCCTTATTTGGAGACAGGGTCTTTACAGAGGCAGTCAAGTTAAAATGAGGTGATCGGGGTGGGCGCTTGTCCAGTGTGAGTGGTGTCCCTACAGAAAGGGGAAATCTGGACACAGACACACAGTGGGGAGCAGGCACTTTCCTCACGGCCCTCAGGGGGAGCCAACGCTGTCCACGCCTTGATCTTGGATTTCTAGCCTCCAGAACTGCGAGAACACACATTTCTGCTGTTTAAGCCACACGGTATGTGGCACTTTGGTATGGCAGCCCTAGCAGGACTAATCTACGTGTGTTTCTGTAGCGTGGCCAAGGCATGACCACATCTAGGGCTCATTTTTCAGCATCTCCTAATAATCCTATGAAGAAGGCAGGATGATAATATATATTTTTTAACAGGTGAGGATACTGAAGAAGTGAGGCGACTCTGTAATGCAGTCCGGGTCACGGAGTCGGCAAGCTGTTAAGCTGGGAACAGAAATCAGGCTTTCTGCTCCCACGGCCCTCGCTCTTTCCCCTCCATTATCATGCTTCTGCTGCTGGATCTCCGTGGAGGTCAGTCGTGCGCGTTTGCCCATAAAAGGAGTGCTGGACTGGGCTTTGCAGGCAGCGTCTGCAGTCAGTTAACAAGGTGCTGTCGGGGTTAGTCACTCCAGTTTCTATAACTACACTTGAAGTTTTGGATTAAGATCAGGTTGAAAGCAGCTGCTCTATAAACAGCTCTTCTTAAAGGCATCAATCTTGGTCTAAAATTGTTCTCTGAGTGGAATCTTGCTGTTGAGTCTCTTGGAGATCAACGCTGGCACTCAGAGAAGCCCAGGGAGACCCGTGCTGTTCTGAGTCAAGGGAAGCAATGACAGCTCCGTGTCTGCCCAGCGGCCCTCGAGTCAGGACTCTCGCTTTGGCTTCCCCAAGTGTATGTATTTGAAGTGGAAAAATAGCACTCAAAATAAATAGGAAAATATGAGGTGGGTATTGTGAAAAAGATACCTCAATCTTGCAATGTGCCCCGACCTGGAGTCTTGGACGGTATGTGAAAGGTTTGCCCCAAGCCAGGGAACCAGAAACCACAGCAGGCCTGGCAGAATATTCACATTTATGCTCATCCACCCAGGGCATTTTTGGGAAAGGTCAAAGTGTTCAAGCAGGGACACCAACAGAGGAGCCAGCCTTTCACTCCTGAAGGGTTTATCCAGATTTGAAGTCCATCCATGTAAAGAGCTGCCCAAAAGAGGGGACCTGTTTCAGATTAGGCAGAGGGAACTCAATAAGCTTTCCACATCTCTAAATTTGACCTTGACAAAGCAATGATGCTTTCTTCATTCTCTGGATTCTTTTATATATTGCTGACTGACAGTTCTAAATTTTGATCCTCCAATACCCTGGGCATTATTTTTGTTGACCGCTTTATGGTCTAACTTAAATTTCATTATTATCTGCTAAATCATAGCAATACTCACCATCAATTTCATCTTCATAGCCCTCTCTTCCATGTGTTTCTGGGATGTCCACTACAATAAAAAGGAAAAAAAACCCAACTTATCACAAGTTCTATCACCATGGCTAAAAGACAGAAATGCCACCTTTCTGAGAAAGGCTCTGCATTCTGGCAGGCAGCTAGACCATCCACTTCTAGATCATTCAGTATGTACGTTGCTGCATCATTTCTCCTTCGGATGATCGTATTTTCTTCCAACAACAACCAGAAAAACAGAAATAATGAGAAAGGCCGGGTCTTCAGTGCCAAGTAAACCCTTCACTTCTGTCTTTTTGATGACTGTCATTCATGACCGAGATAGGTGTGGGTTTTATCTAAGGCACCTTCAACAGCATCTTACACCCAACATCAGTCGCCGTTACTGGGATGCCATTCAGTGCAGCAAACAGTGTCTTCTTATGTACACACATCTAAGTGGACACAAAGTACCAGAATCTTTCTCCTCTGGATTTCAAATAAACGTATGGCAATTTAAGGAAGTCCTGTTTCATCATTATATGTTTCAATGTAAGAGCAGAACTGGAAAGAATCTCATTATGCCACCCCACCTTCACGTATCTGTGCCAATATCTCTCCTCTTTCCTCCCCAGTCTGTTTTTCCTATTGGCTTTCTTCATGGTTTAGAATAGATCGAACATGGGCATCCCTTCTGACTAGCGAGGCCTGAATACAGCTAAGTTAATTACTCTGAATTTTCTCCCGTATTGCCACCATCTATCTTTTTATTTTTTATGATAGTTTTTTGGGGGTAAGACAGGTCTCTCTATTCATTATGCTATTCAACTTACAGAAATCAGAGCCCATGAAAATGACCTATCTGAAACGGTAAAGCATTAGAAGAGAGAATCAACCATGTGGCAAAGAGCAGGGTCTTATTTCTTCCCATCTCACAAGCTAATTACGCCTTTCCGGGCTGTCAGCTTGAGACAGCCCCAGCGAATGCGTGTGGCCCTTTCAGACTTATGTTCAACCCAAAGTCCGATGAACAATCTTGGGGTCAGCACTATAAACTGATATCCAAAAATCAAGGCTTACAAGAAAATAAAAATCCCCAACAGCTAAAGTATCAGACAAAAGGAAAAAAAAAAAGAACTTAAGACCATCCCAAGCATCTCTCGCTCATCAGCACTACATCTCAGGGAAGATCTACTTGACCATGATCTGAACTGAGGATCGATCCATCACTGTCGCACTTGACATTCAGTCCTTTCCTGAAGGCCATGGTTTTAATCATGTTAGGAGCCCTCCTCACTTCTGGCCGAAGTACTACAGCACATTCTCATCCCCTCCATTGCTAGTACGGGATGCACAGAACAACTTGCCAAGACCCCACTTGAAAGAATCTATGCCACGTGGCACCAATGCTTTACAAATCCAGCCCGTTCCTGGCATGTCTGTAAGCACAGCAACTGGCACCTGCGGGCCACGCCAGCTTCCCCGCCTCAATGCCCGCCCCTGCATTATTCTCCACA
>CAUYSK010031734.1:0-12519 GCA_963575035.1 Avahi laniger
AGCTCTGTTCACATCTTTTGCCCACATTTTAATGGGGTTGTTTGATTTTTTTCTTTGCTGATTTGCTTGAGTTTTGTGTAGATTCTGGTTATTAGCCCTTTATCAGATGTATAGCATGCAAATATTTTCTCCCATTCTGTAGGCTGTCTGTTTACTCTGTTAATTGTTTCCTTGGCTATGCAAAAGCTTTTTATTTTAATAAAGTCCCATTTATTTATTTTTATTGTTTCTGTGATTGCTGTTGGGATTTTCTTCTTAAATCCTTTGCCTAGGCCAATATCTAAAAGAGTTTAAGATCTTTTAAAGGATAAAAATCAAAATCTTTTTAGAATATATTTAGGAGAAAAAGTTACAGCAAAATCAATAGAAATACATGAAGAAAAGTTCTTGCATTTAATTGAAAGACAAAAACATGACACCATCGTGGAAGAACAGCATTGATTTTCTTTATACAAGGCTATCCAGAAAGTATTCAGCCACGTAATATGAAAAATAGAGACATTTATTGCAGAGGATACAAGATACAAGAAACATTGTACATAGGACAATGATACCTCAGTCCCCTTCAAAGTAGGCACCTTGGTACCTCATACAGTTCTCCCAGCATCTCTTAACCTAATCCATACATGATCAACATTCTCAAGTGTTCTGCTTATTGCAGGCCTTCCAGAACATGGATCACTTTCAACAGATTCTTGGCCAACTTTGAAACATTTGTGCCACACTTTTATTTGAGCTGCACTTATTGCATCATCCCTGTAAGCCTTCTGAATCATCCAAATAGTTTCTATGGAGGAATATTCAAGCTGAAAGCAAAATTTGATAAAGATTCATTCTCTACTTGCTCAATCATTTTAAATGCAATGGCTCACACAGTATACATACTTACTCAATGGCGTCTAATGCCCCACTGACTCTAGAAGCTACAGTGAAGTTGTCATTGTTCATGCATGCGCATTGCAGTCCACTCTCCTTGGCTGTCAGGTTACATCAATATCGTGCAAACCATTCTTGTTATATTTACAGTGGGTGGATATTTTCTTGACAGCCGTTGTATATTATAGAAAAAGATTTGAAGTTTGAAAAATTTACTTCTCACATGTTGTAGTCCATATATTCTAGGAACTATTAATATATTATTAACATTGCGTAGAAGAAAGTGGATTGTATTTCTGTAGGAACAATTTTGTTGTAATTTCAGGTTATATTCCAAACCAAGAACTCAAAATTAAAAGAGAAGAAGTAATACAAGTTGCTATTAATCAGAGATTAAATTGGGCATGTCACTGTCTAAACAAAAGAAAATCCAAAATTAAAAAACAAAGCTCTTCCAGATGAGAAGGAATCAGTGAAAGAACTCCAGAAGCATGAAGAATCAGAGCAAAAGAACACCCCCAAAGGTGAACATTGGCTCTCTAGTAATGGATACCAACCAAAATCAGAATATTGAAATGATAAATGAAGAATTTCAAGCATGTATTGTAAGGAAGCTTAATGAAATGCAATACAAAATAGAAACGCAACAAAAAGAAGCCACAAAAACAATACAGAAATGAAAGAAAAGTTATCTACAGAAATTGAATTATTAAATAAAAATCAAATAGAACTTCTAAAAATGAAAAATTCATTCAAGGAATTAAAAAATACAATGAAAGCCTTAAGAATAGGTTGGATCAGGCAGAAGAAAGAATCTAAGAGCTTACTGTAGACAACACCTCTGAAATAAACAAATCAGTCAAAGAGAAAGAGCAGAGAAATAAGAAGAATAAGCAAAGCCTGCAAGAAATATAGGATTATGTAAAGAGGCCTAACATAAGAATCATAGGCATCCCTGAGGGTGAAGAATAATATACAAAAGGATTGGCTAATTTATTTGAGGGAATAATTGAGGAAAATTTCTCTGACCTTCCAAGAAACCTAGATATCCAAGTACAAAAAGCTCAAAAGACTCCTTGGAGATTCATCACAAAGAAGCAAACACCATGACACATAGCCATCAGTCTAGCCAGAATAAACATGAAAGAGGTGATCTTACTAGTTGTAAGGTGAAAGGATTAGGTAACTTACAAAGGAAAACTGCAAACTAACTGCATCAGACTAACTGAAGACTTCTCAACTGACACCTTACAAGCCAGAAGGGACTGGGGCCACATTCTGAGTTTTCTCAAACAGAATAATGGCCAGCCTAGAATTTTGTATCCTGTGAAATTAAGTTTCTTATACAAGGAGGAAATAAAGACTTTCTCAGACCAGCAAACACTGTGGGAGTTTGTCAAGGCAAGACTTTCCTTGCAGCAAGTAGTCAGAACTGGATTATACTCAGATCAGTACAGTAGAAACCCACCAGTGTAAAATCACCCAAAAGTTAAGGTCAAAGCCCAGATACCAAAGGGGCTCAAGAGATAAAACAAAGCAACAAAGTTTTGCTCCAGAGGATGAATATAAATCCATCCCACTTATCAATTCTTTTAATAAATGTGAATGGCTTAAACTGCCAATTTAAGAGACATTGGTTGGCTGAATGGATTAAAAAAAATACAACTCAGCTATCTGCTATTTCCAGGAAACAAAACTAACCCCTAGGTCTCATTCAGATTCAAAGTAAAAGGATGGAAGACAATATTCCATGCAAGTGGAATCCAGAAGAAAGCTGGCATAGCAGTTCTCATATTACATAGCATAGTCTTCAAATCAACAAAAGTAATGAAAAACAAAGATGGTCATTATATAATGGTAAAGGGTACAATTCAACAAGAAGACATAATCCCAAATATTTACACACCTAACAGAGTTGCACCCAAATTCATAAAGCAGATCCTACTTGCTATAAACAAAATGATAACCAGCAGCACTATAATAGCTGGAGATTTCAAACCCCTCTGACAGATCCTCCAAACTGAAAATAAACAAAGAAACAATAGACTTAACAAAAGTCTAGAAGAAATGGGCCTAACAGACATTTACAGAACATTTCACCCCGAACCCACTGAATATACGTACTTCTCATCAGCTCATGGGACATTCTCTAGGATTGATCACATCCTTGACCACAAAACATGTCTCAAAAAATTGAAAAAACACAAAATTATGTCCTGCACCTTCTCAGACCATGGTGAAATAAAATTAGAAATCAATTACAACAGACACACTCATCTCTGTACAAAGTCATGGAAACTAAACAACCTATTGGCGAATGATAAGTCAAGGAAGAAATAAAGATACAAATCAAAAGATTCTTTGAACTAAATAATAAATGGGACACAAGTTATCAAAATCTGTGGGATACAGCAAAAGCAGTCCTGAGAGAAATACAGCCATAAATGCCTATATCCAAAAGAAAGATCACAAATCAACAATGTAATGAATTATCTCAAGGAACTGGAAAAAGATGAGAAAACCAATCCCAAACCCAGCAGAAGAAAATAAATAACCAAGATTAGAGCAGAACTAAATGAATTTGAGAACAAAAGAACTATACAAAAGATTAATGAAACAAAAAGTTGGTTCTTTAAAAAGATAAAGAAAATTGACAGGCCTCTTGCTACATTAATCAAAAGCAGAAAAGAAAGAACTCTAATAAGCTCAACCAGAAATGAAAAAGGAGAAATTACTGATACCACAGCTGATACCACAGAAATACAAAATATCCTCTCTGAATACTATAAAAATCTCTATGCACATAAATTTGTAAATGTGGAGACAAATTCTTAGAAACACACAGCCTCCCTAGGCTCAATCATAAAGAAATAGGATTCCTGAACAGACCAATATCAAGTACCAAAATTGAAGCAGCAATAAAAAGTCTTCAAAAAATGAATATATAAATAAAAGTTACGGACCAGATGGTTTCACACCCAAATTTTACCACACCTACAGAGAAGAACTTGTACCTATCCTGTTGAAATTATTCCATAACATTGAGAAGGAAGGAATACTCCTCAACACATTTTGTGAAGCCAACATCATCTTGATACCAAGGAAAGGACTCAACAAAGAAAGAAAACTACAGACCAATATCCCTTATGAATACAGATGCAAAAATTCTCAATAAAATCCTAGCAAACTGAATTCAGATACTCATCAAAAAAATAATCCATCACAACCAAGTGGGCTTCATCCCAGAGATAGAGGGATTGTTCAACATACACAAATCTGTAAATGTAATTCACTACATAAATAGAAGTAAAAACATAGATCCTCTCAACAGACACAGAAAAAGCATTTGACAAAATTCAGCACCCTTTTATGATAAGAATGCTTAACAAAATAGGTATAGATTGTACGTATCTCAAAATGATAAAGCCCTATGTGACAAACCTATAGTCAACATCACATTGAATGGGGAAAAATTGAAAGCATTCCCACTTAGAGCTGGAACCAGACCAGTTTGCCTCTATCAGCCCTTCTATTCAACATAGTGCTGGAAGTCTTAGCCAGAGCAATCAGACAAGAGGTGGAATGTGTTTCATAACTAACTCGTATAAATTTTGCTTTTGTCCTGACAGTCCTCTATACTTTCCTATACCTTAACATTTACACTGATAAGAGAAGATTTGTTAATCTAAGGCAAAGCTAATCAAAACATATAAATTTCTTTCATATAAAACCACCCAAGGAGTTAATCTTGGCTGTCTGAAAGGTTTGTCCTCAGGGTACATTACAGAAAACTTCTCTCTTTTATTCTTCCTGTCTTCTACACTGAGGCCCTATCTTTTGGCTGAAATAGACATACAGCATAATTTTCACAATTAACTGAACAAAGAAAAGCGGGACAAAAATTAAAAAGAAATAAGGGATGAGGGAGAAGGGGAATGTAGAGAGGGCCTCAGGAAAAGTATTTTTCTTCTGGCAACAAGGAAGTGTTGAGGTCATTCCTCCAGTCAACTATTAAGGCTCCAGCTCACTGAAGAGCAGCAGGCATGTGTTACTGGTAAATAGAGTCAAAAATATGAATCTCTACCCACTTCTGATTATATATTGAGTGGATAAAAGACACATTCAAAGGAAGGAACTATTTGGGCATTGCACAGGATTTCCTGCTTGTCAGGCAATGTTAATGCCATGACATGTATTATTCTTCCTTTTAATGATAAAGAAAACAGAGCAATTTAAGTGTTATTAAATAATTATTTGTAAAATGAATAGATTGGTGTTTATTTCCCTGAAGATATGGTCTCAATCTTTCCTGTTTGCTGTGGTGACGTCCATGCCTAGCAGCCTACCCTGCATATGGTGGACACTAATCAATGAGTAGTCATTAAATTAACAAATTACATTTTAAAGGACTGGAAGGCCATTTTTAACACTTCTCAAACTGTGCTTGTCTGTTCCACTTCTGTATTAAGGTATGAGTGCTCAAACTTGTCTCACTGCTGGGTAATTAAGAAAAGATGTGGAGAATCAAAGCAAGTCTACTTTTAATCCACTATGATTCAATTGTGATTGTGATTGGGCAAGTCAAAACCTGTCAGCCTTGTTGCTTATTTAAATATTCAGAAGAAATAGTACCCTAATTAATCAAATTAAACAAATAAACAGTACCTCTGGAAAAATCAGGTACAAAAATATAGCCTGAGAAGAGGAAGATGAATTACTGATTTGTGTTTTTTTTTTTTTTTTTTTTCTTGAGACAGAGTCTCACTCTGTTGCCTGGGCTAGAGTGCTGTGGCATCAGCCTAGCTAACAACAACCTAAAATTCCTGGGCTCAAGCAATCCTCCTGCTTCAGTCTCCTGAGGAGCTGGGACTACAGGCATGAGCCACCATGCCCGGCTGATTTTTCCTATATATATTTTTAGTCGTCTGGCTAATTTCTTTCTATTTTTAGTGGAGATGGGTCTCGCTCTTGCTCAGGCTGGTCTCGAACTCCTGACCTCTAGCGATCCTCTTGCCTCTGCCTCGCAGAGTGCTAGGATTACAGGCGTGAGCCACAACACCCAGCCTGATTTGTGTTTTGAATTATGCTTTCTACACTGCAAATGTATTATGGCTAATTAAAGTGGCTATTTCTTAACTAGTACGTAAAACACTATGTTTTCACTAGAATCAGCTGATGATATTTTAAAGAAGCTAGAAAAGTTTTAAAAGTTAAAACTTTTGTATGATGGGGAATCAAAGAGATTATTTTAGTGTTCATCATTAAGATTTTCTTTGTGTAGGTAAAAAATGGTGGATATAGGCAATTTTGCAAGATTTTATATAATGGTCTTGCTCTTTTCCAAAATACCACTAAAATGATAGTAAGTATATTTTTTTAAAAGGCAAAACAGAACAAAAAATATAACAGAACAAAAATATAAATGGATAAAAACAATGCCAGAGAAAACATGAAATAGGTCAAGATTAAAGCAGAAGGGCAGTGGCACATGTATTATCAGAGTGGTGAAAACTGAATCTTAAACCTGCAATAGGATCCTATGGGAAGAGTATGTTTAATTTTGTAAGAAATTTTCAAGCTGTTTTCCTGAGAAACTGTACCATTTTTCATTCCCAGCAGCAGTGAATGAGAATTGCTGTTGTTTCACAACCTTGCCAGCTATGACCGCTCTGGATTGGGGACATTACAATAGGTGTGTAGTGATATCTCATTGTTTTAATTTGTTTACCCCAATAATATATGATATGGAACACCTTTTTATATACTTATTTTTCATATGTATAATCTTTGGTGAGGTGTCTTTTCTGGTCTTTGGCCCATTTTTGATGAGTGTTTTCCTTTTTTATACTGTTGAGTTTTAAAAGTTCTTTATATTAACGTATCTTAGATAACAGTCCTTTATCAGATATGACT
Organism: Avahi laniger; assembly: GCA_963575035.1. Taxonomy (NCBI): domain Eukaryota; kingdom Metazoa; phylum Chordata; class Mammalia; order Primates; family Indriidae; genus Avahi; species Avahi laniger. The sequence goes on from CAUYSK010031734.1 coordinate 6,790, forward strand.
TTTCCAAATATTTCTTCCCAGTCTGTGGCATGTCTTCTCATACTCTTGATGGTGTCCTTTGTAGAGCAGAAGTTTTTAATTTTTATGAAGTTCAACTTATCAATTATTTATTTTATGGTTTTTGCCTTTGAGGTTATTTCTATAAAAGTCATCTCCATGCCCAAAGCCACCTGTGTTTTTTCCTCTGTTATATTCTATGGGTTTTATAGTTTTGTACTTTATGTTTAGGTGTATGATTCATTTGAATTAGTTTTTGTAAAGGGTGTAAGGTCTAGACTAATTGTGTTACATCTAGATGTCCAGTTCTTTCAGTACCATTTGTTGAAAACACCATCTTTTCTCCATTGTATTTATTACCTTTACTCCTTTGTGAAATATCACTTGACTATGTGGGTCTGTTTCAGGGCTTTTTTATTCTGTTCCATTGGTCTATTTGTCTATACTTTTGCCAATATTACAATGTCTTGATTGCAGTAGGTTTATAATGAGTGCTGAAGCCAGGTAGCATCAGTCCTTCAACCTTGTTCTTCTCCTTCAATAACGAGTTGGCTATTCCAGGTCTTTTGTCTCTCTGTATAAACATTACAGTCAGTATGTTGATACCCATAAAATAACTCCTGGGATTTTTGACTGGAATCGCATTGAATCTATTGATTATTTTAGGCAGAACTGATCTCTTGATAATATTGAGTTTTTCTAATCATAAATATGGAATATGTTGCTATTTATTTACTTCTTTGATTTCTTTTATTACAGTTTTATAGTTTTCCTTATATAGATATTGTACACATTTTGTTAAAATTATACACAAGTATTTCATTTTGGGGGATTCTAATGTAAATGGTATTTTGTTTTAAATTTCAAATTCCACTTATTTATTGCCAATATATATGAAAGTGATTGACTTTTGTATATAAATTAATCTTGTGTCCTATTACCATGCTTTAATTACTTATTTGTTCTAGGAGGGATTTTTTGGTCAGTTCTTTTGGATTTTCTTCAATAATGTCATCTACAAACAAGAACAGTTTTATTTTTTCCTTCCCGGGCCGTTTATATTTTTCTCTTAAATTTTTCTTTACAATTTTAAAATTTAAAGTTTACTTAATAATTTTTACATAACTAATTTCAATAGCAAGAACATTATTACTTTTTAAATAAATACTGCATGCAATTTTGCTTCAAAAAAAAAAGTAAAAGAAATACCCAAATCCCAAATTCACAAATCATTCAAAGTTTTAAATCTCAAGAGTATGTATCATTGCACTTTTTAAGTTAGAGGATGCTATTTCACTTTTGAACATTCTGAAGTTAAATTGGCTGCCTCATTTTATGATAAACTAGGAAAATAATAGTTCAAACTCAGATCTTTGGATCTTGTCAAGGGTATCATTCATCTTCCACAAGGAAAAATTCCAAAGTAATACAGATATACAAATTGTTGTCATTTCATTCCATTAAGTTACTCATGATATCATTTTAAGCTAATGTGTTTTTCACTCATAGCAATGCTCCCTAAGAAGTATCTTTTCTAGTTTCTGTTCATTTCACATAATAAGTAACTGATATCTTTTGATCATTTACTCAGTTTTATACTAATGGCTGTGTATGAAAATATTTTTAATTAAACAGAATTAAAAGTTCTTGCATTCTTCATCAATGTATTTGCTGACCTCACACACCAAAAATTGCAGATGTAACTTCCACGCATTTCAGACATATTTTCAATTCACTTTTTAAACTAGTTTTGAAGCCTGTGTAGTATGTATACGAAGATTAGTTAGCAAAATTATACTTGCTGGTAGTGTAAGTTGAAACTAATACTTTATCTTATAAAATAAAAATATTTAGCAGATAGTTAAGAGAACTTCCAATGAACATTCACTTAATTGGTAAGAGTTCAAAGAATATCCATTCTTAACTGAATGACATCAAAAAGCATTGTAAAAATATCTTGTCAAACAGCATTGTTGTGCTGTCTAGCTTTTTAATTGTAACATAATGTTCATGCTATTAATGTTTCTGCAAAGACACACAGAGGTCAAGGATGCAAGGAGAGACAGAAATAGAGAAAGAAAGAATGTGTTTGTTAATTACATTTTCTGGGAATTTGATAAGATGATATGACTGCCTTTAGTAAACTATATTGATACTATATTTATAGACATATGATCTGATTTTAAAATAATTCCTTGAATATAAGTATTCAAGAGTCTGGCAGGATAAGAGTAAGTTATGGGTAAAATATAAAGGACTTGGATTAATATTTTTGAAAATACAAAGAAGCATATATAAAGAAATCAAATTGATATATTAAAGAATAAATTTGGTCAATAATTTGCATATTTGGCATTCAAATTATATTTCTTAATTTATTTTGTAGAATCAATTCTTTTATGGTTTAACAGTAATATATGTAAAAAAGAATTAGTCTATTTATCAAGGTGATTAGAATTAACATTTGGTGTAAGTATATAATATGTATCTATATGTAGCTATATATCTAAATCACTTCCTATCCCTCAAAAATGTACATATGCACACATGTGGTCATGTACAGGCACATTTTAACCCCACTTTACTCAAAGATAAGTATCAATTACAGGTGTTCTGGTTTGTATTGTTTAGATAACTTGTTTATTATTTCAACTTAAATGAAACTACACCTCTCTTTCACTTAAAAATCTTTATACTTACTAGCATTCATTTTAAAATATGTTCATAGATCTTTAAATATAGATGCAGTGTCAGGATTTTCCTTGAGTACCATAAAAAAGGCTCTAATGCAAATTTTGTATTCATATTTTTATATTTTAATTTTGAAAGTAACAGATAACTATCATTATTATCAAATATGATATGGCCTACTAGCTCCCTTGAATATCTAACTTTCTATAGTAAAGAAGAGATATTTTATTTTTGCCTTCTTTAATCAAAAATTTCAAGCACTGTAATTTTCTTGCTGCTCACAGAAACAAAGCAAGTAGAGCTCATACATCAAGTGTACTCTGAAAGCTACAAATATTTGCTATTCAGAAAATCTCAATGAGGGTTTAGTTTTTTAAAACTACAGAAAGAAAATTACTATTAATAATTGGTTTCAACTAATGAGATGTTTTTATGCAAATAGGTGAACCCTAAATATGACCTGGAAAAAAAAGACTGCTCAACAGTTACTATTAAGCAATACATTAGTAGATCAATTAAACAGAACTTCTTTATAATGAATGTGCTGTGCCCTTGTTGCCATAGAAACCTGGAAAGAGAAAGCTTCAGAATGCTAATAGCATGAGAAACATAACAAAATGTTTGTAAACATACACCTTGAAATTTGTACAATCAGTGAAGTAACAAAAGGGTGATGCAAAGAATTTCCCAGCACAAGAGGAAGGACACAATTCAGAATTCAAAGTATTACATTATTTTTTTTTCATTATGCAGATCAGCCAAGAAACTGTCAAACATTATTATGGGTCACAATCACATGCATTAGCTGATGTAAAGAAACAATCTGCTTTTAGGGTTTGAAAGAAATTATATCTGAAACCATATAACACTAAGGATTAGTGAACAATTCATGTAGGTTATTTTTTAGAGTGAAGATGAAGCTAAGATAGGGTTAAAAGCAAAAATTTTGAATTCATTCCACATGTAAAATTTTCACCCAAAGATATAATCTGTATAAGCCTTTTCTTCCCCTTTATTTTTTTTTTCTCTAATTCTCTTGTTTGAAACCTCTTTTACTTCTTTGTTTTGGTGCATGCATTAATAATATTTGATTTGGCTTAAACAATTCCTAACAAACTGAAATGTCTAGAGCTCTATAGACAAATGCTGTTATTAATGCAAGTACAATTACTGAATTGAATAAGAAAAATAATTCAGGCCACTTTAGGTTCCTGACATCCAATGATAATTACTCCAATTTTGGTTATACTTTAAAGAGAAACAAAGCAGCTAAATAGCAATTCTATTCATTAGAGAATTAATTTCTTTCCTATTCACTATTAGGACAGAATATTGGATTCTTTTCGATGCTAATAAATCAGAAATTCCACAAGCATTTTGTACCGAATTTCATTCATAATTATTGAGATAGCAGTTGGGACAAAGACAACATTCCAGTGTCAGTGAAAGGAAAGATAAGATAAAGAGCATGGCATTGTTCAAGGACATGAGGCTTGTGTCCTGTTCTCAGGAAACTGCAAATTTGACAGTGTGAGTCTCCCTGTACAGCGGGCGCTGGCTGCTTCCTGATTGGTGAGGAATTAAAAAATCTTTCCGTATCTCCTCCCATTGTGTTCACTCAATCTGAGCTAATTACTAGAGTATCGTGGAACACTGTTGAGTTCATGCCAATTACATGAAAGTGGCCAATGTGTTTGCTGTTTCAAAGAATAGTGATTAGAGATATATATTATAATGATACATTCCCTAAGGAAAATCATGATATTTCTCCATAATTTTGTCTTGGGACATACAAAGAAAATTGTATGTACCGTGTGCTCTTGTCAAGAGGTCCATATTTTCTTCCTGCCCCTGTATTTATTCAGGCTGCACTTCTTGAACACTTGAGTGGAAACTGGAGCTATTTCATTAATAATCATTACATATATTACCTAATCATCCCAAGTGTTAAAAATTGGGAATTAATCTTTCAATAGTCTAAGGGAGATAAATTATGGGACAAACTTCACATTAAGTACATTTTTATTGAGCAAAAATGGCAGCACAGATCCCTGCAAGTGTTGCTACTCTTCATTTGAAATGAAATAATTACACAAAAATAGACAATAATGTCAAAACAGCCATCTATTAACTAACCAAAATAAATAAATGTTAACTTTTGTCATATTTGTTTTAGACCTTTCCTTTTGTATAAGAAACAAATCATCACATAACATTTAAATTCCTTTTATCTTTCTGAGATTTAAATATTCCTTCTGTGTCCAGAGGCAGCCTCAGTCTTAAATTTGGTTTGTAACAATTCAGAGCAAATATCTCATGCAAAAGAACTCATTAAGTAACATAGGGAACATTGCTTGTGCCATATATTGATGTCATACTGTGTTTTATTGCTTTAAAATCTTTTTATATTTAAACACAAATCTAATTAGGTCATTCTAACGATATTTCCAAACATGACATACCTTATTTTATTTAACCATGAACCTATGGGTAGATATTTAGATAATTTTCAGATTTTTTCTTACATAAAAATACTGCATGGAACACTTTCACAGATGTCAACTTGTGACCTGTGCTATAGGTTAATGCGGGAACACCTCACATAGTTCAACTTTGCTAAATATTGTTAAGTTAATCTTAAAATGTTTGTGCCAGATTTCATCTCCAACATTAGTGAAGGAAAAATTTAATTCTACCCTTCTCATGCAATAACATGCACATACTTTTTTTTTTTTATATCTACAATTATTTTTTTTTATTTCAGCATAATATGGGGGTACAGATGTTTAGGTTACATGTGTTGCCCTTGCCCCCCCTCCCCCCTCAGTCTAAGTTTCAAATATGTCCATTCTTTGCGTGATGTGCAATGCACCCTTTGTGTATGCATATATCCGTCCCCTGCTCCCTCCTCCCTCCTCCTTCCTCCCCCCTGCCCAACATCCAATAGATGTTATTCTTATATATGCACTTATGTGTTGATCCGTTAATACCAATTTGATGGTGAGTACATGTGGTGCTTGTTTTTCCATTCTTGGGATACCT
>CAUYSK010031735.1:0-29120 GCA_963575035.1 Avahi laniger
GTTGTCCAATTAATTTCTTGCTAATTTTAGTAGAGACGGGGTCTCGCTCTTGCTCAGGCTGGTTTCGAACTCCTGAGCTCAAACAATCCGCCCGCCTCGGCCTCCCAGAGAGCTAGGATTACAGGTGTGAGCCACCGCGCCTGGCCTAACTTTAAAATCAATGTTTTAAAAAAACTTGTGGACCAGGTGTGGTGGCTCACATATATTATAATCCTAGCACTTTGGGCAGCCGAGGCAGGAGGATTGCTTGAAGCCAGGAGTTCAAGGCCAGCCTGGGCAACATAACAAGAACCCATCTCTACAAAAAATTTAAACATTAGCTGGGGATGGCGGTACATGCCTATAGTTCCAGCTACTCAGGAGGCTGAGACAGGAGGATCGCTTGAGCTTCTAGCCCAGGCAACAAAGTGAGACTCTGTCTCAAAAAAAAAAAAAAAAACTTTAAAAAACTTGTTAAAACTACAATTTTAGAGGTTGAATTGAAAGGGGAAGGAGAGTGTCTTAAAATTTAAGAAACAATGGAGTTGTTTTTTCTCCAAAGAATTTCTCAGGATGGCTCATCTGCAGGCCTCCCATGAACCTCCTGAGGCCCTGGGCCTTCTGACCAGGGTAGTATGTGCTGGACACGGCCTCTGAACTTGGGTGTAGCAGGTGTGGCACATTTGCCTCTCTCCTAAGGTGCCTGATCAAGAACAATACTGTTCTGATTGCTTCTGACGAGGTACTGAGCCCCTGGAGGGGGTGTCACGGGCTCCTGGCAACTGATCTACCCTCGGCCCACAGACCTACAGAGGTGACCCACTATTCTAGACGTTATTAAGCACCTAGCAGTGGTTCTGGGAACTGCAGCATAAACTTACTCTTCCCAGGTCATTCTGTCTGTGGTCTCTGAAAGGTAGAGAGGCAGGCAGGTAGATAAGTAGGTACTGATTTATTTATCAGAAATTTGGACCACGGTCCCTTCTCTGAGTTGCTGATTCTACGAGCTCAAGACATACACCAGGAGCACAAGAATGTGCTTCAGAAGTCAGGCTGAGATCCCAAGGCTCTCTGTCACCCAGCAAGTCTGAATTAGACCATGAGATCGTTTTTTGGGTTTTGTTTTTTGTTTTTTGTTTTTTTTTCTGGAATGGTCCTTAGAACTCTCTGATCCTTAACAGGGAGGTCCCAGGGGCTGGTCAGGGAGTGCTATCTGTCACTGACCCTCTTCCTCTGTGTGCAGGAACAGTTCCTGGTCCCAGACCACACAATCAAAGACATCAGCGGTGCTTCCTTTGCCGGGTTCTACTACATCTGCTTTCAGAAGTCGGCAGCCTCCATAGAGGGCTACTACTACCATAGGAGTTCAGAATGGTAAGGGCCCCAGCAGTCAGCGGCCATACGGAGGCTTGCCACCCCCCCCCCCCCAAGGCTCTCCCTTGGCTCATCAAACCCAAAAGAAGATCTCCCAGCCTGTCCTGTATAGAGTTCACGCTTTATTTGGATGCTGAGAACCTATTTAAATGATCTCAGTTGCTCATCACAGTGGCTCATCCCTATCCACAGAGCGGAGTAAAAGAGCTGAAAATGAGGTATTAGGTGAAGGAACTCATTTTTAAATACTCTTAAGCAATACTTTTATCTCAGTCTTGTTGGTTTTGTATTAATCCTCCCAAATTTAATCAGTAACTAAAATCTGATTTCATCCAGTTGTGGACAGTGTGAATTTTGATAGCAGCAGCCTTTTTTAAATTTGGTGGCATCGTTCCTTAGACATGGGTCTGAACACACTTGGTTGCTGTCTCATGGCCTACGGGCTATGTGAGTTGACAGTCCTGTCCTGTGTTTCATCCACAGTGAAGGACGGAGCACCACCTCAAGTGCTAACTTTGCCACCTTTCTGGGGACTACTGCTTCCTTGCTGCTTTTTAAGCACCTGCTATCCCTAGAGGGCAAACCATATCATAAAATACCTGATTTCCTCTCTGAAGGTAGAAACACTTTATTTCCTTTCAAATTTTTCACACTTTGGTGACTTGTGAGTGATCCTGCCCTAGACTGAATTGAATTCCTTGTTCAGTGGCAGCAAAATTATATCTGCAAGTAAATGACCAATCCTATAGCCATGATTATTAGGCTTTCAGTAATTGTTCTGTTTTCAAGTGAGTTTTTAAAACTTTTCATAATCCTTTTTAAAAATAACGGCTATATTGAAATATTATATGAGTATCCTCCAACTCATTTAAAATGTACAAATCAATGGTCTTTAGTATATTAACAGAGTTGTACAACCATCAATTTTAGAACATTTTCATCACAAGAGGAAACCCTGTACCACTTAGCCAGCACCCCCAGCTCCCCATCCCCTTCCAGCCGTAGTAGGCAACCACTAACGTACTTCCTCTGTGTACAGATTTGCCTACATGGAATCCTATAATATGTGGCCTTTGAGCCAGCTTTTTTCACTTAGCATAAAGCTTTGAAGGTTTATCCATGTTATAGCATATATCAGAACTTCATTTTTATTGCCAAATAACTTTCCATTGTATATCCGTACAACATTTTATTTATCTGTTCATCAGTTCATGGGCACTTGGGTTGCTTACACTTTTTGGTTATTGTGAATGAATGATGCTGCCGTGAACACGGGTGTACAAGTATGTGAGTTCCTGCTTTCGATTTCTTAGGGCACATACCTAGGAGTGAAATTGCTGGGTCATATGGTAATTCTATATTTAACTTTTTGAGGAACCGCCAAATTGTTTTCCACAGCAGCTGCACCATTTTACTCCCCCACCAGCACCGTATGACGATTCCAGATTCTCCACATCCTCCCCAGCACTTGTTTTCATGTCTTTATAATTATAGCTGCCCTGGTGGGTGTGGAGCAGTATCTCATTATAGATTTTATTTGTATATTCCTGATAGCTAATGTGTATTCCTTTCCTGATAATTTTTGGGGTAAGAAATAAACTTTTCTTCTGTGTTCTTCCTCACTCCTGTGTGAAACACGTAGGGGAGAGCTAACATCCCAGCTGTCGACTCTAGGTGTGCCCAGGGGCTGCCATCCAGCATGTGGGCTGTTCACCTCTGTTTCTTCTTCGTCTTTGGGACTCCTTGGAGCACCTACCAATAGGGGGAAACAAACACCTCAGATTGCTCTAACGTTCTCCAAGCGTAATACCACACCTAGGGCAGCAAGAAAATGAACTGAATGGTGTAATAAGGTTTAGGGTAGCGATGAAATTATTTTTTCTGTGCTATCTTTGGATACCATGAGAATTAGAATATGCCTGTGCTGTCCATGAAATTCTTAGGATAGTATAGCCTGGCATTAAATGGACAGAGCTGAAATGCTTCCAGCAGGAGAGGGGCGCGTGGCAGGGTGAGGTAGGGGCTGGGTCGTGGGTCTGCACCTTCTCCCAGAGCTTATCAGGCTCTTGTTTTTGTAAGACATAGCATGGTTGCTTCATGACCAGAGCAGAATGCCAAAAAACAGTTCATCTTGTGCATGGTTTGGGAGATAAACCAAAAAAAATCAAACTAAGTTCAATTTGAGAAGTATAAAATGAATTTGCATTTCAATCCGAGTATGTGACTCGTTGGGTGCCTGGTTTGGGTGGGTTTTCTAACGTACTTTGTTCAGTGTGCATTAGATGACTACCTCCCATTTCTGTCTCTTCCCCCATGCAGGTATCAGTCCCTCAATCTAACCCACGTTCCTGAACACAGCGCACCTATCTATGAATTCCGGTGACAGCGGTTCAGAACAGCAACCAAATAAAACTGAACTTGGCAAAAAAGAACTTTGCTGAGAAAATTGTGTACCTGCCAGAACCAGGAGAAGTGTGTTCCTGTTTCTTCGCGAGCAGACTCGCATCAGAAGGCATGAGTGTTAACCCACGGAATCCAAGGAGCGTGGCGGACCGGCAGGGCAGGTGAAGGGAGTGGTCTCCGTTCTTCCTCCCTCTCCGTGGTAGTTTGGTTTTCATCTGTTTTTAAGCTACCTTAAACGCACTTTTCCTTCCTGCACAGCTAACTTCTGCATCACTGAAATGCCCATTCTTTCCTCCATCCCACCTCCAGCCAAGTGGAAGAACTGCTCCCGATCACCCTCAGCCTTGGTGCTCAGTGGGCCCAGGCCTCCCTCCCCCAGTTCCTTTGTCTGGTAGCTCGAGAGAAGACAGAGCCCCTGCACCTCTGTGCCCCCAGATCTCTGTGCAGGGAGCTGGCGAGCCGCAGCAGCATCTGCCGCCAATGAGGCAAGAGGCGGAGGCCGAATGGTCCCTGCTGGGCCGCCTCAGTCTTCAGTTCTGGTGGCTTCATGGGCCAACAGGTGCTGCCGAGCCTGGCACTGTTCACAGTAAGGTTCCCTGGGCCTGCCGCCGGGATCACTAACCGTGAGGCTTCCAGATCCCTGGCAGGAACAGATTCCAGTCCTGCTTACTCAGTACATCTGCTCCAAACTTTTGAACTTGAGGGCAATACTAAACTTAAAAATAAGAGTTTTTTTATTACAAAATTATTTTTATGGTACCTTTAACGAGGACCCTATGGCAAATGCACAATTATTCAGAATTACATTTTATCGTTTTCACATTGAAAACAGCAAATGTTGACTTAGTAATTTTTATATCTATATCTATATGTATATGTATATTTAATCAACCAGCAGTTTTGAAACTAGGCATCCTGGTACAAAAGTTTTGCAGCATTGCATAAATTATAGTGCTAAACACAAGAACTGTTTTTGGGGCCAGTTTAACATTTGTACCTCCTCCTTTTGCTACTCAAAACAACAGTACTTCATGGCCACCTTTTCCATGAGGCAGAAGGGGTCGTGATTCTCCAAAAACAGTGACTCTGAAATGTTGGGACAGGGTGGGGAGGGGCGGGAGACATGAACACGCTCAAATAACGCGAGGCTCATGTGCCAAAGTGTGTGTGTGTGTGTGTGTGCGCGCGCATGTGTGCCATTTTTGTTTTTTGTTTTTTTAATGTTTAAAAAGCTTAACAGGTTGGTATCAGTTGTAGCCCACAAATATGGGCAGGGCTTTGGGGAATTGGCATTTTCTGGTGGTTTACAAGATTTACTCTGAATACGAGAGAAAAAGCTTTAAAAACAAGATAGCATTATAACCCACAGGAGCAAAGCAACCTGGAGGTTGCGTGTCCATGGGTAGTGTAAGAGTGTACAGCCCTACAGTGAGATGAGACGAGAGGTGGGGACGATATTTTATTAGGAAGTGACTTTCCTTTTATTGACATATGTACTGTATGTTACTGAGATTGAATGTTAGGGGAAGCCTTAAGGGAGAAGTATTTGGGAAAGTAGCCAGTGGGCACTTGTGATATCTAAAGTTTGCAGTCCCAGGACTGTGTACAGAGGGGCAACCCACTAATTCAGTAAGGGCAGGCCTTGGATCCCTAAGATGTTGCCTCTTAAGGGGAAAAATAATTCACATCCATTCCCAGAGATGCATCAGAAAAGTTTCCTCAATCTTAAAATTCGACAAGGTATCAGAATAGCTGGCTCTGTTCAAACCCAGCTGGTCACCCTCACGGGGAGACACTCACTGTGGCTTCAGTTAAGTGGCAGTGTCACGGAGGCGTGAAGGAGGCCGCTGAGCCGTGCTGGCCTCTCCCTGCAGCACAGGCCGTCACTCTTCTCCCCAGTCCTGCCCACCTGGCATGCTAAGCAATACCTTCTGCATTTTGTGAGCCTCCTTGCCTCCTCGGAGCACTGAGGGGAGAGGTCATCCCTGGAGCTTGTTGGGGGCTTGTCGTGCCTCCAAGGGGGGAGGGGCGATGTTTGCAGACACTGCTGGTGTTCTAGCCAGACAGTCCAGGTCCTATTGTAGAATTTCTTTCTTCCTTCCCTTTTAGCTAGGTAATAAAGTGCACCAGTTAGTTGTACTGGGAAAAATGAAGAAATGATACTTCTACTTTGGACACATCTGTGATGAAGATTTATTCACTTAAAGTCTGCCTGCTGAGGATAGGGAAGGGATTAAGTATTTTTCCACCTCCTGTTAGTATCTCCCAAATGACCAACATCAACTCCTTCTTTTCTTTCTGTCTGTTCCTGAAGGAACTCTGGGGAACCATCCTCATCCACATTTATGCTTTTCTGAACCTTCTCAGTGGTTCACATGCCTCTGATACTATGTGCAATATTTTTGGCTGACACTTGTATCCATCATTAAGAAATAAGCGTAGATTGCAGATTTCCCACCATCTCCCTGCACCCAGACAAGCCTGCCTGATGGATTTGGCCATTCTTATCCACTGCTCCGAAAGCTTCCATTCTGCTGTCCCCAGCCTCAGCCCTCTTCCTGGGTGGACTTCCACCAACCCATCTTTGGAAAGTTTAAGATAGCGTTTCAGCTGCAGTCCAAAAGTAATGAAACAATGCCTAATATAAGTAGAAAGTCAATCTGTGTGCTGGTTCTGTTGGTAATGAAATCACAAACTCCAGGGGGGCAAAGGGGTTTTTCAATATCTTTTGCTTTCAGAAACAGAGAATTTATGTTCTCACTAAGGCCTTGAATTGATTTTTTTTCCTCATAAAATAGTCTGATAAGCTAATTTTTAAAAAGAAATGCCATTAAGTATGTTGCATTGTGGTTTAAAATTACTAACAAGTTCTGGGAAGAAAAAATAATATTTGATTTTGAATCTTAAGTGTTTTTAAAAATTAGATTTGAATGAGTACAAAGTACAAATATTTTGTTTCTTTATGGAGGACATGTGGAAAGGGTTTGAGGGTTTGGAATGGGGAGAAATATTTTGCAGAGCTATCAATGTCCAAATAATTTTTAAAAAAGAATAAAGGTATTTAAGCAGTGAGTTTGTCCTATTCCTTTTTTTTTTTTTTTTTGCTAGATAACTTTATTGAGTTCTTTCAGTCTTTAATGGAACAGGTAATTTCTTTGCTACATCACTTGCTCTACAGCATAAAACACTTGCTATTTCATGTATTTATAAAAAGATAAAATCTAGCAAAAAAGAGAAAGTTGAAAGTATTGACCAATTCCACTTTTGAATGTTAATATAAAAATTCTAAGTCCAGGCACGGTGGCTTACGCCTGTAATCCCAGCAGTTTAGGAAGCCAGGGTGGGAGAATTGCTTGAGGCCAGGAGTTCAAGACCAGCCTGGGCAACCTAGCAAGACCCCATGTCTACAAAAAATAAGAAAAGGCCGGGCGCGGTGGCTCGCGCCTATAATCCTAGCACTCTGGGAGGCCGAGGCGGGAGGATCGCTTGAGCTCAGGAGTTCAAGACCAGCCTGAGCAAGAGCGAGACCCCGTCTCTACTAAAAATAGAAAGAAATTGGCTGGACAACTAAACATATATAGAAAATATTAGCCTGGCATGGTGGCACATGCCTATAGTCCCAGCTACTCGGGAGGCTGAGGCAGGAGGATCGCTTGAGCCCAGGAGTTTGAAGTTGCTGTGAGCTAGGTTGATACCACAGCACTCTAGCCTGGGCAACAGAGTGAGACTCTGTCTCAAAAAAAATAAAAAATAAAAAAAATTAGCCAGGTGTGGTGGCACACGCCTGTAGTCCTAGCTATTTGTGAGGCTGAGGCAGGAGGATCACTTGAGCCCAGGAGTTTAAGGTTGCAGTGAGCAACTATGAGGCCACAGCACTCTAGCCTGGGTGACAGAGTGAGACCCTGTCTGGAAAAAAATATAAATAAATAAAACACTAGCAAATCATATTTAATACATAGTATGTTAAAAATAATCCTACATGTTGAAAGAGAATTGATCTTAGGAATGGAAGGGTACTTAAATATAGGAAATCTATTTATATGTAACATCAGTAGGAAAATAAACTATATGAATATCCCATTAATTGCTTAAAAGATATTTGAAAAATTAGCTTTTGTTTGATAAAATAATCTTATAAAAATAGGATACTTCCTTAATATGGGTAATATACTAAATGCTAACAGTATGCTTTGGTATACTGGTGAGATCCCAGAGACAGTTTATTTAACAGATATATAGATGAAGCACCTACTATATTCTAGCGCTGTTTTGAGTTCTGATAAATGCCTCCTGTGAAACTTAACATTCTAGTGGGGAGGAATAGCGAACGAGACCTTGTCCTGTGTCTCATGGAACCAGTCATTTTCTGCTTCCCAGCTGTGGAGCTCCCAGGGCTGGCCAGAGACCTGTGGGCGGGAGCAGGGAAGGCACTCTTGGGGAACAGTTTCAGTGGTTTGAGTTACTCCTTCCTTTCCTTTCCGGAGGTTTTTTCAGCTGCTTAGCACTTCTGTTTGAGCTTACTTTTGTTCATTTCTGTATTTCTTCAGAAATGTGGAAGCATTTTTTCTTTGCATGTATGAAGGGTTTATACTTTTATTTAACACAGAAAATGTGCAGATGGAGCTATCTGTTCACTGCCTGCTTCGCGATCTGGTGTTGGAACAGGCAGTGCGGTCTGGCTGTTCTCGGCTGTGATTGTGGTCCTCAAAGAAGATGTCTTGCAAAGGGCAAGGCACCTAACTCAGCCGTGTCACTTGATTGTGACAAACCACACTGTGTGGTTTCAGGTACCACCTCCCTGAACAGCACCAAGGGACATAGCTAGAAATGTTTGCATTTTCAAGGAACTGTTTAAAGTGTTGAAAGAGATCTCACTTTTAAGCAAGTTGAAATGCTAAGGGAATTTACATCAATGGCAGGACAGAGCTCCCCTATGTGTGTCCAGTATTGTCTGATCTCATATTGTCTAAACAATGGTAACGAACTTTTTTCTCCCATGAGACACGGTGTCAAGAAGGTAATAGACTGTTTACAATGCTGGACTAATACAGTTTAAGACACCACTGTTGTTTCTTTCCTAAAGTAGAAAAGCCATGGTAGTCCTGGGTTCCCCCATCTACCTTTAGGTCCTAACGTGCCCTCACATGCGTCAGCTAACCTCTCTGAGCCCAAGTTCCCTCGCATGGAAAGGGGGAAGAACAGCTTCTCCTGGACCAAAGAATTGTTCACGATTCAAGGAGATGCTCCCAAAAGCATTTAGTAAGTTCTAAAAATGCAACACATAAGTGTTATTTTTGCTTAGTAATGTTAAAATACTTACTGAAGCTCACTGCACGTACTGCAGCATTCTAGGTATTGGGGATGACAAAATGTCTCCCAGCCCTCAAGGAACTAATGGTCTAGAACAGCCAGCAAAACTGGCTTTAACATCTCAATTCTTACATCCCCAATTTTTAACCTTTAGTTTGCTTTGTTTTTAGACCATCGATAGGAACAGTAGAAACTGTGGAAATTGCGTAGGTTAAGTGTGAAACCAACTCCAAGACGGGACAAAAGGAAAATTATAAATATGACGCTGTCTCCACTGATCTGAACTGTACCTGAGAAGGGACTCACTGAAATTGTTCGGTAATGAAATAGGCAGCTGGCTTTGATATTCAAGGGGGTGGGGGGCTAAAGATTGCTGTTGAACAACTTTTCCCTCCAGATTTTTCTTCCCAAACATCTAGACTCTAGAGATTGAAACTCCCTAGTTGTACAAGCAGGAAAAACAGGTAAGGCTTTTCATTTGTACAGAAGCGTATGCTGAATTCAAGTTTATTTTTGCTATTTTTTCCTTCTGGTTTTTCTGCTTGCTTCATTTTTCAATGCATTAGTCATTGTTCCTCTCCACAATTGAACGTGGCTGCACATGAGAATCACCTGGGAATGGTTTAACGTTCTTATGTCAGGCAGTACCCAGGGCAGCCCTATTGCACCTGTTGATGTTCTTAAAGCTCCAGGTGACTAATGCGCAGGAAAGTTTGAGAGTGACTGAGCGAGCCTCCCCCACTGGAACGAGAGGCTTTCAGGCTTGTGGTGTTGGTGCACTAAGTGTGGCTTCTGGCCATTCACGAGGCCACACCCATTTGCAAAGGGGCTGGGAAACAGGGCCCAGCTGGGCACCCAGATGGAGAGGAAACTAGATTTGGTGAACAGGTCTGGCTCTGCGGGGTAAAACTGTGGCTGGGACAGGTCTGGGGAAGAACAGGAGTTCTGCTTTGGACATGCTAAGTCTGAGATAAGCATGGGAATTCCAAGTGGTGATGGATATAGGAATTCAGGAGAAATGAATGAGAAAGGTCTGGACTGGAGATAAAAATGTGGGCTCTGGCAGCATCTAGGTGGGGTATTTAAAGCCGTAAGACAGGATGAGATCACCAAGGAGGTGAGTGTAGACAGAGGGGGTGCTAAGAATGGAGCTCTGGGGCCCTCCAACATCAAAAGCTCACAGACAAGAAGAGGAAACGCCTGTGGGATAGAAGGCAAGCTGGCATTCTAGAAGCCACAGGAGGTTACAGGAGAAGGAGGCATCAACTGTCGACTGATGCTGTCTTGATCTTTGCATAGAGCAGTGTGAGGGTCACTTCTGACCTTGAGGAGAGCAGCCTTCATGGAATGGTGGGGCAAAAAGAGAGCAGAGTACGTTTGGGAGAGAAAGTAGGTGAGAAAGCAGAGACAACGAAGCTTCCTGTAAGAAAGCAGACACCATCTGGCTGCACCGCAGGTCAGTATGTAGGGAGTCTACCTGCTTTGTTTCCTGGATTTCAGTCCAGAAGCTTGATCTAAAGCCCTCAGATGTTAACTCGCCACAGAAGCACAGCTCAGTTTGAAAGCACAAACAGCCCCACGTGCTGACCCTCAACTCCAGATGTCTGAGTTTGCTGCAGCCTCACTGAAGCGTGCCCAACTAGGATTGAAATGCTCCTTTTCCTGGATCAGAGTCAACCTCCAGAAAATGCCCCAGGTAAAAATGGACATTTGCATCACAGGTACATCATGCTCCCCACAGCCTGCCCCAGCATGGTAGCCCCTACCTTTGGTGGACACCAAGGCACAGGGGGACAGGGCGTTGGTGTATTCTAGGACTGGCTTCACTGACACCCATCCCCTTGAGAAGAGGTTCTGCT
Organism: Avahi laniger; assembly: GCA_963575035.1. NCBI lineage: Eukaryota > Metazoa > Chordata > Mammalia > Primates > Indriidae > Avahi > Avahi laniger. The sequence continues at coordinate 10,926 of CAUYSK010031735.1, forward strand.
GAACCACATGTGTACATTAGGGGCTTCCCGGCCGGGATAGCCCCCAGGGCCAATCACACCTCCCCGGTCACAGCCCCACCTCCAGCAGCTCCCTGCCACTACAGGGAGCAGATCAGCTCATTTGTTGATTAGGATGGATGACATCTTCAGGGCCTACCCAGTTTAGACAGGAGAGGAAGGCCCAGCCATAACTGAGGTTGAATTTCCCACCAGTATGTCTATATGGCAACTAAGAGTTGGATTGAAAATTGAAATTAATTTTTAAAAATAAGCCAGGCATAGGGGCATGCATCTATAGTCCCAGTTATTTAGGAAGCTGAGGTGGAAGTATCCTTTGAGTCCGGGAGTGGGAGTTTGAGGCCAACCTTGGCTAGGTAGCAAGACCCCCATCTCTACATCATCATCATCATCATCATAATGCAATCCTTTTATAGTTCATAAGTGTGATAGTTGGGTTTTCACGATCATGTGTGAGATGTGCCTCCCTCAAACCTTGTTACAATGTTGGCACATTACCCATTTGACATGAAACAAGAAATAATGTGACGTTTCTCACATACAATAGAGTTGTACCCATTCTATCTTTTGCTCTGGACTTGCCATCTTTTTGTTCACTGATCTAGCTCCCCAGCCCAGCTCTGACCTCCCTGAGAGCAGGGCTGGTGTGTCATTCATTTCTCTATCCACAGCACCCAGTGGGTCATGCCCACCAAATACCAGCTGAATGGCCAATGGCTCCATTAGCCAACTCGATCAAGCAGACAGGCACTGCCTCTGTTCCTCCATTCCACAGTGAGGTGGTAGACCTGAGAGGTTACCTGACCCGCCCACAGGCGCCCAGCAAGTTCACCATCCTTTTAGGAGTCATCTGGCAAAAAATAGGTGCTCTAGAAATATTTGTTCAATAAATCAGTGAATTTCAGTGAGGAATGCTGTCCCAATTAGATAATTGTGATTGCAAATGGTGAAGTCCAGATTTGCCCCCAGCCACTTTGCCAGAATTTGTTCTGAAATGCTTTATTTTTCTTGTGGTAAAATATATATATAACAAATGTACATAAAATTTACCATTTTAACCATTTTTAAGTGTACAATTCAGTGGCATTAAGTATGTTCACATTGTGCAACCATCACCACCCTCCATCTCCAGAAGTTTTTGATCATCCCAAACTGAAACTCTGCACCCATTAAACACAAACTTCCTGTTCAAGTCCTTTGCCCATTTTTTAATTAGGTTGTTTTTGCAAATATTTTCTCCCGTTCTGTGGATTGCCTTTTCACTCTGTTGATAGCGTCTTTTGATGCACAAATCAAATGTTTCTATAGTTCTAGTAGCGGCCTCTCCAAAAACATATAAACTCCATCTTGAGGGTTCCTTGGGCAGCATGAAGAGCGAGGCTTATAGTTGGCCTCCCAGGGTAGGGTTTGGAGGACTCAGACCAGGCAAGCAGGAGAGCCGGTTGCCTAGAGGAAGCTTGATGTGCGGTCATCTCCCGTGACCCTTGACATAGGCACAATTCCCATGTTACTTGTGAAGAAACCAAGGCCCACAAGGATAGCCACAGAAGCAGATACAATGGAAAAGATGCCAGGACTCTTGGAAGGTGAGTCGTTTTCCAAAACTCTCCCATTTCCTCAACTGTTAACTAGAAATGAACATGCTTCTGTGGGCACAGGGGTGTTGGTAAAGCAGACCCTGAGAGCCACATCACGTAGAAGTTGGAGGCAGAGAGGACTTACAGACCCACTCCTAGGCCAGGGCTCTTCAGGCCTCCACATCTTCACAGACCTCTCCGGTTCCCAGATTGTTCTCACCTCTATCATCTTCTCCGTTTACAGAAACACCATACATGTATATGCCACCTACAGTCTGTCACATTACCTTCGGGTCACTGGACTTGGAATTGAAAGTTCAGATCTCAGCCCTGCCATTGAATAGCTTGAGCACCGGGCCACTTTGCATAGCTTGTGACCTCAGTTTGTAAAATGCAGATGAGAGTGGCAAGGTCAAACCTTGCACAAGTTCCTACCTAGCCCATAGCCTGGTGCATAGGTGCTTAATAAATATGGGCCGAATCTGAGGAGGGATGAGAGACAGACGAGAAGTGACTTCCAATGGCTCTGGCTTTCAAACAGAACTTAGGAGCAAGCAAACTATATGCCAGGTGCTCTACAGTCATTAATTTCATTTTTATAGCAACTGCCTTATTCCCATTTTTAGGATATAGAAACAGGCTCAGAGGGGTTTAAAAATTTAACCAAGCTCACACAGTTATGAACCTAGAATTGGAACACAGGTAGTGTGATTTCCAAGGACCTGTTCCTTTTACCCAACTTTTTATTAAAGACATACAGAAAAGTTGAAGGAATAATTCACTGGCACCCATATACCCTTTCCCCAGGTTCAACAATCGTGAACATATTGCCACATTTACTTTAGTATGCTTTTTTAAACATACATACTTTGAACTGCTCGAGAGTAAGGTACAGACATCATGAACTTTCACACTTATTATGGACTGAATGCGTGCCCCACAAATTCACGTATTGAAGCCCTAACTCCCAAAGTGATGGTATTTGGAGATGGGGCCTATGGGGGTAATTAGGGTTAGATGAGTTCATAGGGATACCGTACTATTCATGGTGGGATTAGTGGCCTTGTAAGAAGAGACACCAGTGAGCTTGCTCTCTGAAAGTATGCACTGAGGAAAGGCCATGCAAGGAAACAATGAGAAAACAGCCCTCTGCTAGCCAGGAAGAGAGCCCTCACCAGAAGTTGATCATGCTGGCACCCTGATCTCAGGCTTCCAGTGTCCAGAACTGTGAGAAAATAAGTATCTGTTGTTTAAGCCACCAAGTCTATAGTATTTCATGACAGCCCAAGCATACTAAAACAACCCCTAAATCCTGTATGTGCATCTGCTGAGAATAAAGACATTCTCCAATGTAATCACACCCAAGAAAATTAGCAATATCTCCATAATATTCACTATCCAATTCATAAATTTCCCCCAGTTGTCCTCAGAATGTCTGTAAATTTTTATTTATTTATTTATTTTAGATATGGGGTCGGGATATGTTGCCCAGGCTGGAGTGCAGATCATAGCTCAGTGCAGCCTCCAATTCCTGGGCTCAAGCGATTCTCCCACCCCAGCCTCCAGAGTAGCTGAGACTACAGGACTATATGCCAGGCCTAGATCAGAATGTCTTTTTATAGCTGCTTTTCACTTTTTCACCCACAATCCAGGCAAGTTCCACACATTGTATTTAACGTCTTTTACTCTAGAACAATTCCCTTGCCTGTTTCCTCCCAGTCATTGACAATTTTGAAGAGCTTGGGCGACTTGCCTTATGAAATGTTTCTCTTTCGACATCTGATGCTTCCTTGTGTCTAAACTCATATCTAAACTCAGGTACAGTATTTCTGGCAAGAATCCCACATAGGCGATGCCGTCTACTTTTATACTGCACCATATCGGGAGGCATCTGATAGCAGGCAGTGCTTGGTTAAGGTAGTAATGGGGATTCGCTTTTAACCTCGATACAAAATGAAAGCCACCAGGCTTTCAGCTTAGCCCTTTTCCTTTACACTATCAAAGTCAGCTGCACCCAGGGACACGCAGTTCAAGGCTCATCACCGGGATATTCTCTCTTCCACGCCCGGCTCCTGCCGGTCTTAGCCGGGCCCAGTACGACACGGCCCCGCCCCCGCCAGGCCCCGCCCGGCCTAGCGGTCGCAGCCCGGCCCGCCTCGCAGGCGGAACTGATAGTGTCCGGCCCTTCGCTCGACGTTGCCTGCCCGGACTGTGAATCCGTGAGCACCGGGAGCCCACAAGGACGCTGTTCTCCGTAGCTTCCGGGCGCGCACTGCTTTGCCGCCGCAGTTAGACCGGAATTCCCGGTGCCACCGTCGTCGCGGTCGGCGTCCCCAGCTCTGCCGCTGCCATGGGGATCTTGGAGAAGATATCGGAGATCGAGAAGGAGATCGCTCGGACGCAGAAGAACAAGGGTGAGGGCGGGCCCGGTGGGGCCTTCCATTCTGCTCGCCTCATTTTTCCTGTCTGGAAAATGGGGGAACAACTCCAGTGGTAGAGCTGGGGCAGGCTTGGAGGCCGCAGAGAAGTGGTGAGGACGCCCAGCGCGCCCAAGGCAGGGCCAGAAGGGAGCGAGTCTCACGTCCCGGTCTGACGGCAAATGGCCACCAAGAGATCTGATCGATGCCAGACCGGATGACCGAGTAGAGAAATCCCGAGTCATAGAGCAAGCATCTGACCCAGAGAGAGGCAGAGCCGGTGTGCAAACCCCAGGCTCCCGATGGCCAGGCTGGGGAGTTCCTGCTGTTGCCTTTTGCGCTGGGAGGTGCAAGAGGAGACCTCTCAGGAACAGCCTCACCCAGCAGCCAGGAGCCCGCTGGGGCAGAGGGAATCAGGACTCTGGAGTCTGGAAGGCCTGGGTTTGAACCCCAGTTCCACCTCGTATCTGCTGTGAAACACTGGAAAGTCACTTCACCTCTTGGAGCCTCAATGTCCTCATCTACAAATGGGGATAATCACCCCCGCTCCATCTTAGCTCACAGCTAAGTTAAATTACGTGGCATTTGCAAAGCACTGGGCACATGGTGCGCACTCAGTATTTAAAGTAAGCACCCCGACATATATAGCACACAATGAAGCATCAAATCTGGACTTCAGATTATAAGGGCTGGAGGAGCTCAGAGAAGAATGGTGAGACCAGGAGGAAGTGGGACTTGAGCTGGTTGTTGGGAGGCATTCCAGGTGGGAGGTACTGCCAGGGACAGTAAGAAGAACAATGGAGATCAGCAGGGGGCGTGTGGAGTAATGAGACAGGCGATTGGCTAGGCCAGTGCCTGGCCAGTCCTGTGAGGTGCAGCCTTGCAGGAATGGGAAGCAAGAAATGCTAGGTGGCTGGTCTTAGTGTCTGCCCTCCCTTAGTTCCATTTAGGTCTGAAGAGTGAGGAATTGGGGGGCTTCTATGACTCATTCATTTTGTAAATCCCTTTACTGTGTGCTAGGTATGGTGGTTAAAGCAGTGGACACACAGGCAGGCACATCCCTGCCCTTGGATCTGACCTTCTGGTCGACACCCTGTAAACTGGTAACCCAATAAATAAGATAATTTCATTGAGCAATAAATGCTACGAAGACAAACTAGGGTAATGTAGCAGAGTGTTGGGTGTGGGGTGGGGCCAGGGCCTACTTAGGTAGGATGGCAGAGAAGATCACCATGAGGAAGGGGCATTTGAGCCGAAACATGAATGAGAAGAAGGAACTAGCCATGCAAAAATCTAGGGGAAGACTATTCCTAGCAGAAGGAACAGCTAGTGCAAAGGCCCTGAGCTAGGAGCAAACTTGGTGTATTCAGGGATCAAAAGGTCTGATGCTGGGATGCACTGATGGGAGAGGAGGGGGCTAATCATGCAGAGCCCTAGAGGTCATGGGAAAGACACTGGGTTGTGTTCTAGGGCAGTGGGAGCTAGTGGAGAGTGTTAAGCAGGGGAGAGACTTGTCTGATTTCTGTTTTAAAAGTTCCCTCTGGCTGCTATGTGGAATACTATCTACAAGCCTGAGAGAAAGTAGCAGGGAGGCCTAGGGGAGGCTAGAGATGCTGCCGCTTTGGCAGTAGTGAATGAAAGGGATGTAAAGGTGATTAAGACTTAGTCCTTCCCCTCAGAGATGCTCACAATTTTATGAGCTAGGATGACAGGAAGGACCGTATGAACCTGACAATTGTGGAACCCATTCTAGGCCCTTTCTCACCACCATCAGTTCACTCATTCTCTTGCTAAGATATTTCCTGAGCACCCAGGCCCTGTGCCAGAATCTGGGGATACATGACAGTATACAGTTCCTGACCTATTGGCGCCAGGGAAGTAAAGAAACAAAATAGTTTCAAAAAGTGATAAGGGCCATCAAGTGAGTAAACAAGATGACGAAGCAGAGGGGTGGCGTTTACTGTGGATAATAATAGCCAACTTTTATTGGGTGCTTACCATGTGCTAAGCAGTGTTCCTGGTGCTTTCTTTAAGCCTCACAGAAATCTAATGAAATAGTTATTACTATTAACATCCCTATTTTGTAGATTAAGAAACTGATACACAAGAGGATTAAGTAACTTTTCTAAAGCAAAACGGCCAGTAATGGCAGGATAGGATTCCAACACAAGCTCTCAAACTCTGTATGACGTTGCCCTGCGAGGCTGGGCAGGAGAGGCCTCTTTGAAGAGGTGTTTTTTGAACTGCGCTTCTAATGGTGAGAAGCAGCCAGCTCTGGGAAGATCTAATTGAAGTGGAGGGAATAGCAAGTGCAGTGGTCCTGAGGCAGGAGTGAGGTCAGCATGTTCTGGAAAAAAAAAAGCCCTGTGTCTGGACTGTAGTAGAGAAGGGAGAGTGGTAGCAGATGTGTTGAAGTAACCAGGGGCCAGGTTACTTAGGGTCCTGATTTTCAATCTCAACCACAGCCCCCTTTTATAGCAGATTTTGTAATGCCCCTTTTATTGTTCTGAAATCAAATTCCCCATCAATAGTATAACTTATGTACTCACAGAATTTGAAAAAAAAATCAATGTAATGCCCTAATAGTAAGATAAAGTAGGAGAAAAAGGAGAGTAATTTATAATGGAAAAAGTGTTAATTGCAATATGTAAATGCTGGGTGCTGCCAAGACGTAGTGAAGTTATAAAGAAGCAGTGAGATGCTCACCCCTCTGGGTAGAATCACCAGGGATGGCAGACACGACGCAGACCCGTTGTGTTGGCCACTCAGATACCTTGCACGAGGCACTGCTGTGACAGCTTGGCCTCCCAGGATGGTGAGCAGCTTGAGGTAAAGTTTCAAATGTAGTCTCCCTTTTATGTGCACAGGAGTTGCATCCCTAGGAATTTCGGTGTATATTAATGTTGCAAAAAGTGCCCTGTGTTCATATGTGAATAGGGCTAGGTTCTAGGCCCTGGTCATCTGAACCCAGCTTTTCCCTCTGGGTGTCTTTGGGACCTGAGCAGTCATGTGAGGCTCTGGACAGTTCTTGGTTGTGCAGGACTGACTCCTCTTGTAGGGCAGCTGGTTTCTCTGGCCCCTGTCCAATAGATGCCAGTGAGGACTTCACCATCAGAGTGAACATAAAACATCCCCCAGGATTTCCAGAATGCCCCCCAGGGAGTAGCGCTGCCCCCATTGTGGACCACTGACATAGGGTGGTGAGGTCTCAACAAGGAAACTAGATTTTAGTCTAAATGAAGTGAGAAGCCAAGGGGGCCTTTTAAGCAGAGGAGTGGTTTTCCTTTCCTGTCTCCTTGATGATGATTGCATGTGGTCCCGATGTTCCCAGCCAGCACTTGGTCATGTGTGGGGTCCCATCTGACCCGCTGGGCTTGGAGACTCTGGGCACTTACCTTCTCTCTTCCTTTATATCCTTTAGCCACCGAGTATCATCTGGGCCTGCTGAAAGCAAAACTTGCCAAGTATCGGGCCCAGCTCCTAGAACCATCCAAATCTGCCTCATCCAAAGGAGAGGGCTTCGATGTCATGAAGTCGGGTGATGCCCGTGTGGCGCTGATTGGATTTCCCTCTGTGGGTAAGGTCAGTGATGGTCAGTGTGGGCCTTGTCGGGGAAGGCAGGAGGTCATCTCCCAAACAGATGACCATCTGTGCCTCCCCTCACCGCCTTTCCAGTTAGCTTCAGGGACAGAAGACCCGGTCTCCCCCAGTGTTGGGTCCCATGAGTTTATTGTCCTAACACAGAGAACACTCTTTCCTCTCGCCAGCAAAAATTGCACTTCTGTCTCTCAACTCAGCCATCATGCACAAACGTTTGTGGAGTATGTGCTTTGTGCTGGGCACTGTGGCAGGGACCAGACAGGCTTCTCTCCCTGCCCACATAGAACTCCCATTCTCAAGGAGAAGGGACAGTAAATGGGGCATGTCACGTGATGAGGAGTGAGCTGGCAAGTGGTGGGGGCAGAGGTCCTGCTAGTTACCTTGGGGTCTGGGAAGGCCTTTCTGTCAAGCAGATACTGAGCAGAAGCCTGAAGGAAGTGAGGGAGCTTGCAGAGCCCTGCCTGAGAACATCTCAGGTGGAGTGTCCAGGGCACCAGGGCAACTGGTCTGACCGAGTGACACAGAGAGAGCAGTAGGAGGCAGTGCCTTGTGGGCTGCCCGAAGGACTTTGGCTTGGAGTGAAGAGTGAAGTGGAAGCCGCTGCAGTTTTCTAGAAGATTTCTTCTGAAAGCTGCTCAGTGTAATGTAAAATCCATATTGATTTACATTTATGTGGTAAGAGGAGCATCATTGTGGGGTTTTGAGCAGAAAAGAGACATAATCTGATTGATTTTTTTAAATAAACTTATTTTAGAATAGTCTTAAATTTACAGAAAAATTGCAAGGGTAGAGCAGAGTTCCCATTTACCCTACACGCAGTTTCCCCTGTTGTTAAAAATCTTACATTATATGGTATAGTTGTCACACCTAATGAATCAATGTTGATCTGGGTTTTGAATTTTGGTTGTTTTTTTGGAGGGGGAGGGGGAACAGGGTCTCTTACTCTGTCATCCAGGCTGGAGTTCAGTGGTGTAATCCTAGCTCACTGTAACCTCAAATTCCAGGGCTCAAGCGATCCTCCTGCCTCAGCCTCCCAAGTAGCTGGGACTACAGGAATGCACCACCAGGCCCAGCTAATTTTTTTATTTTTTGTAGAGACAGCATTTTGCTATGTTTCCCATGCTGGTCTTGAATTCCTGGCCTCAAGTGATCCTCCCACTTCGGCTTCCCAGAGTACCGAAATTATAGGCCTCCACTCACCACCCAGCGATATGTTATTAATAGCTCAAGTCCATACTTTATTTGGATAGGTTTTCCCTACTGCCCTTTTTCTGCCCTGGGACCCCACATCACATTTGGTTGTTATGTCTCTTTAGGCTCTTCTAGACAGTTTCTTAGACATGCCTTGATCTGATGACCTTGCCAGTTTTGAGAAGTACTGGTCAGGTATTTTGTAGAAAGTCCCTCAATTGGGGTTTGATGTTTTTCTTGTAGTTAGAGTGGGGTTGCAGTGTAGAGAGGAAAACCACAGAGGGAAAGTGCCGTTTTTATCACATATTAAGGATACAGACTATCAACATGAGTGGCCACCTGACTGAAGAGGTGTGCATCAGGTTTCCTTCCTTTACCGTGCCGCACTCTTGGGAGGGAAATCACTACGGGCAGCCCACGCTTAATGGTGTGGACTCATACCTCCTTGACGTGGGTGTGTCTTGTGTCTACATGAACTGTTTGAAATTCTTCTGCATGAGACATTTGTCTCTTTTCTCCCATTCATTTGCTTTATTCAATCATTTATTGATATCAATATGTACTCATGGATATTTATACTTTGGGGTCTAATACCATAGCATGTTCTTTTCATGCTCAGATTGTTCTAGCTTTAGAACTATTTCAGTTGGCTTCTTGGCCATACTCCCATCATTGTGTTATTCCAGCACTTCCTCACTTTCTGACACTGCAAGGTGCTTAAGGCTCTTTTTGTGTATTTCCTGCCCTGGCCTAGAATCAGCCATTTCTCCAAGGAGCCCTGGTTCCTTTTACTGGAGAATATTAGAAACCACAGTCTGGACGCTGACTTACTTTTTAACAGAACTGCTCTGGCTGCTGTGCAGATAGCAGGCTAGCACAGGGCAAGGTGGAAGCGAGGAGCCCAGTGGACAGGCTGCTGGAACACAGGCCAAGTGAACAGCGGCCAGGGCACTTGGGTCAGATGCTGGGGAGCAGCTTCTAAGTCAGTGCAGCTAAAAGGATGTGTATTGAGCCCATTACTCGGGGCCAAGCATAGGGGAAGTTGGTAACAGCTACCTATTTCTTGAGTACCTGCTGCAGGCTGGACAACGTTTTGTTTTGTTGGTTTTACCCTCTGCTTATATAATTGGTATGTGTATCAGAGAAAGAGGGAAAGTAATTGATTGCTAGAAGCCACTATAGTTAAGAAGGGCCGTGCCCCTTGGGGTCTGAGCCCTGTGGCAGATCCCACCTGCTCTATTGGGAATACGGGCTTCCTACCATGGGATGGCCCAGGCTTCTCACTCATAGGGGCTAGACAGGATCAGGGCTGTCCCCCATGTTGCTTGCTTGGTGTCTCGGCAGCCATTGTTTTCAGTGCTATTCCATCTATCCATATCTATCTACTCCACCAGGTTTCCATTGTTCCTCGAGTTTCCTGGAGGTCCCCAAGGCTGAGGGTTTCTGAATTTGAGGGCTCAGTGTGTTTCCTTCACACACCCCATCCTGGGTTTCAGAGATCTGAGGGTGTGCGAGGGAGGTGTGCTGGCAAGGAGGCAGGGTCTGGGTAGCTTTGGCCCTGTTGCATCTCAGAGTCTCAGGCTCCTTGTTCTGGGGCCCTGGTGATTAGGATGGGGTGAGAGGCACAGGGCTGGGCTTCTTCCCCTCCTGGCCATGCCCACTGCTTGGCAGGCCTTCTTGACCGTAGCATCCATCGCTGAGATGTTACCATATTCCCAGTGAAGTGCACGCTGGGCCTTATCTTTTTAATCCCTGGCACAGTCCTTCAAGGTAGGGACTGTGTTGATGCCCATTCTGCATGTAAAGGACCCTGAAGCTCAGAGGATGTAGTCTCTTGCCCAGTCCCAGGGTCCACCCAATTCCAAGGGACTCTCCCAGAAGGCTGGGACAAGACTCCTCAGTGCAATGATCTCCTTTTTCTCCTAGTCCACCTTCTTGAGTCTGATGACCTCCACAGCCAGTGAAGCCGCATCCTATGAATTCACCACTCTGACGTGTATCCCCGGGGTCATTGAAGTAAGTGGGGTGTGCTGGGCACAGAAGCGGAAAAGTGCGTGTGCACTTGCATGAATCGTGTGTGTGTGGTCTAAAGGTGGGTGTTCCTGCGTGGGGGCAGGCTCTGGACTGAACTGCTCTGCCCTCAAGCACTGGCACTTCTGAGGATCCTGGCTGCTGGAACCCTGGAGACGGCTGGCAGGTCATGGAATCAGGAGGTCAGGACGGCATACGGTGGCTCTGCCTGGTGCCCCGTTGTGTTCCCCCACTGCCCCAGCTCTGGTCACTGATTGCTGGTTGGCTGGATCCTTCTGTCTCCCATGAAAACCAGAGCCTTGGGTGGTGGTTGCCTCAGGCAGCTGGGTGTTATGGCCTTGAGTCTCCCACAGGGACGCAATTTATTTGTGAAGAGTGTCACCCTCAGTGATGAGTGTTGTGGGACTGGGAAATCTCACCAGCCCTCCCCAGGTGGCTGCTGAGCTCATAGTCTGTGGTCTGCACCAGGCTCAGGTAGCCACAAGGCTCAGATTTAGCCATGGGCTAGCACCTGCGTTTCCTACAGCTCCTGAGCATGCAAGTGGGGCCACTGCAGGTGTCCTGGGTGCAAGCAGGCCCTTCCCGTGGTGACCCAGCCTCCCCTTTACCGTTTATCTCTTCTGCATCCTAGTACAAAGGCGCCAACATCCAGCTCCTGGACCTTCCTGGAATCATTGAAGGCGCAGCCCAAGGTGGGAGGCAGGGACGGACGTGTGGGAGACAGGGTGGGGCTCTGTTACTGATTGCTGAATTGGGTGTGGCTGTTGTGATCATCACGGATCTGTTTCTGTTACGCCGTTTTACGGAAAGGACAGGCTCAGTTCAAATGCTGGCACCACACAAGCTTTGTGATCTTGGGCAAGTGATTGAGTATCTCTAAGCCAAGCCTCAGTTACCTCATCTGTAGAATGGGCATGATAATACTGAATTTACAGCATAGTTTTGAGGATTGAGTGAGGAAATGTGGGTGCACATAGCCTGGGGCCTGCCACACAGAACGGTGAGGGCAAAACAGCCCCGTTATTATCCTGTTATTGCACTTAAGGCAGTGATGTCGGGTTTCCTTCTAAAATAAGTCTCCGTAAGTATAACAGCGTGTAGATGAAAGAGAAAGGCCAAGGATGTCAGCTTGGGGGTGGCTTATGACATGTGGTAGGTCTGTAAAGGACAGGAGTCCAGGGCGCCATGGGCCAGGCGGGGTCACAGAGGTCCTGCTTATGTCACTGTTGCCTTGCCAAAGTATAACCACATCCCTTCCACCTGTCCAGGGAAAGGCCGTGGCCGGCAGGTGATCGCTGTGGCACGCACAGCCGATGTTGTCATCATGATGCTGGATGCCACCAAGGGAGAGGTGCAGAGGTCTGTGGGGTGGGGCATGGGGCAAGCTTACATGTCTGGGGAGGGCCGGTGTGTCCTTCAGCTCATGGTGGGTGGTCTGTGGGCTGTGTGACCCTCTCACCCATGAGAGTAGCGGCAGGACTTCCCATGGAGTAAACCCAGTGAGACCCAGCCGGGATGGCCTCTGCTTGAGCCTGTGTCCAGCCAGCATGAGAATCTTGCAGCTGGAGACCAAGGAGCGTGGCCTGGCTCTGGCTCCTGCCTACAGAGGCCTGTGTGCCCTGTCACTGCCCAGAACCTACCAGAAGCCCAGCCCCCAGCAGCAGAAGCGTTGTTCATCCATGCCCGCCAACTGGGGGCACACCAGGCCTGCCTCTGCAGGAGCAGGCCAGGGGGGGCTCCTAGGGACCAGAGGAGCACCCTTGTGTGGTCACCTCATGGGGGCTCATGCCACTTGCCTGTGCACACCGACTATCCACCAGGCCCGTCTCCCATGAACTGTAAAAAACTGCATTGGAGTTTAGAGACTCCCCTGCAGCTCTGGGGTGCTGGGAAGGGATGTTCCCTGGGTTGCTGGGGGAGCAGGCAGAGGAGAGAGTTGGTCCCCTTCTGGGTAGGCAGGGGCTTCCTGTGTAGCGGGGAAGCTGCCTCTGTGGGCAGCCTGTGAGGGGCTCGTGGGGTGCTCTGCCCAGGTCTCTGCTGGAGAAGGAGCTGGAGTCCGTGGGCATCCGCCTCAACAAGCACAAGCCCAACATCTACTTCAAGGTGAGGCTCCTCCGGCCCGTGGGCCGGGCTGCGGCAGGGTTGGGCTGTATTGGCCTGCGGCCGTGGGGACCATTGCCGCTGCCCCTTGGTCAGCAGCTCTCTCCCTTTCCTTCTCTTCTTCAGCCTAAGAAAGGTGGTGGCATCTCCTTTAACTCGACAGTGACACTGACCCAGTGCTCTGAAAAGCTGGTGCAGCTCATCCTGCACGAATACAGTATCCTACCCGCAAAGAGAGGCACGGGAGGGCAGCCACAGCGGCAGGGCCGTGGGATGGCTAACGAGACAGGAGGCTTCTTGGCTCAGAGACCCCAGTCCTCCTGAGCAGCCTCCAGGAAAACTCAAGCCCAGCGAGGCAATTCCTGTCTCCCTCTGCCTGTGTGCCTACTAAGCTCTAGACTGCCGGGCTGCAGCCACCGGCCTAACAATGGCTTCCTGGCTCCTCACTGAGTACTAGGCACCACGATGGCCAGGTGACGTCAGGAAGAAAGACAGGGCGTCCTGAGAAACGGCCTCTGAGGACCGGGGGTTCCTGAGCTGGAGCAGCCTCAGGGAGAGTGGAAGGCTCTAAAGTGTTGTTGGGGGCTGGTTGGGTCCTGGGGCTCCAGAGGGGCCTCAGAGGCAAAGTTGTACTTGGCTAATGGCAAACTCTTAGAATCAGACCTATCTCATGGTGGGACAGGTGGTGAGCCCCTTGTCACTGGAGGTGTGCGAGCAGAGGCAGGACAGCCCCCCCAGAAGAGAGTCCTGCATGGGGAGAAGCTGGGTTAGACCAGCTTTCAGATCATGCTTCTGGCACTGAAACCCAGGGTTCCACTGAGGTGCATTAGCAAGTATATCTTTTTCCTTGCCTAACAGTGAAGATTTAAGTTTGTTGATTGAAACTTTTATATATTATGGTTCCTTTAGAGGAGGGAAAATGAGAGGGCTCCCCAAACTTTAAAATCTTGTAAAATCTCACAAGCAGATGACTGCCAAGGTCCCTTCCAGCCAACATATTTCTTGCTCGGCTCTTTGGGGCCCTCCGCTGAGGGAGTACGGGGACTGCTGGCACACAGTTTGCCCCCTTAGTTGAACCCCTCCAGAGATCTTCAATGCAGAAGTGCTCTTCCGAGAAGACTGTTCCCCGGACGAGTTCATCGACGTGATTGTGGGCAACCGGGTGTACATGCCCTGCCTATATGTAAGTGGCACCAGCACCCCAGGGGCGCCACGTAGCACGAGGAGCCCTGGCCCTGCATTACTCAGTCTTTCCTCTAACGCGTTTCATGAGTTCCCGGGACCCAGACAGCTGAGGGCCTCTGCTCCCCACATCAGGCAGGCTTCTGGGAGGAGCACAAATCCTGGGACTCTCCCATCCTTCCCCTCCACTCCCCTCCCTCTTGGTGGCTGCTTGAGCCTTGCAGACATGGAGAGCCTGAAACCAGGTTTCCAGCTCAGCCTTTCCCTCTGGGGCCACTGGCCGCCCTGAGGCAGCAAGGGGAGGAAGGCTGGGCTCCCCGTGCCTTGGCGAGCCGAGGGGGAACTGTGGGCAGGTGCAGGCCCATTGAGGGCCTTTCCCACTTTGCCTCTTCCCTTCCCCACCACCCACCTCCACCTTTTCAATCTCAGGTTTACAACAAAATTGACCAGATCTCCATGGAGGAAGTGGACCGCCTGGCCCGAAAACCCAACAGTGTGGTCATCAGGTGAGGCTGCTGCACCCTCCTGCTCTGCTGTCCCATCTCTGGGTTCTGAACCAGAGGTCAGGCCTCCCAACCACCTTGGCCATGGAGAGGAGAAGCCGGCACAGTCTTCACCAGCACAGTGCCCTCGCGGGGCTGGGATCTCCTCTCCAGGGCAGAGCACTTGGTTCACAAGGCCAAGGAGAGATGGCAGGAGGGTCCCTCCTGATAGCAGCTGGTGGCATTGGCCCATCCAACCCTGAATTGGCATGGGCATGGTGAGCGATGTCTGTTGGGCTCTGGTTAAAAAAACTGGGAAGGATTTCATCAACCCAGGTTGAATGGTTAAGAGGCTTCTTAGCTTAGTGGTGTGAACCTACCTCTCATGGTGCTCTGGAAGGTGTGGCTTCTGCCTGATCACAGCTCAGAGGGAAAAGGAAACTAAAGTTCTCAGGCAGGCAGGGTCACCCACTACTGCCTGGCAGAGTTCTTCTTCTGGGGCAAATGGATTCATGTGCCCCACTTTCCTGGTTTCCCAGCTCAAACAAGGCACTCGGCAGCTTCACAGTGAGGCTTGGCTTCCAGAAGTGAGATGCTCAAGACACCCAGTGAGGGTGGCCAGTGCAAATGCCGGGTGAGGATCCTGGCTGGCCAAGCACAGCCATTTTGTGCGTGTTACAACCGCTGCAAAGAGCAGGGTCCCTCCCCCGGAACAACCTCAGCTCCTCTTCTCCTCCTGCTGTATCCCAGGCCCTTCAGGGGCTGCCTGAGGACATGCCCAGACTCAGGGCACGAGAGCATTTCTAAGGCCCGCATGCCACACCTTTACCTGCTTCTGCTCACAACAGCTGTATGAAGGTCAGGACACACTCATGGTCACACTGCTGCAGACAGGGCGCCTAGGACTGGGTGCCTCCAGAGCCCGAGTACTTCCCTCTTCATGCTGAAACCTCTGCTGCTGCCCTGGGCCCCTTGGCAGCCCCTCTCTCCTCTTGGGGAGGGGTGAGCTCTGGATGTCAGGAGTTCCCAGCCTCTGCCCATGATCCATCACGGCCCCTGGCCTGTCTCCCTATAGCACCCCCAAGTCAGTCACAGATGCTACGGGCCCAGGGGAGACGCTGAGCAGTTGGGTGTGGCTGTGTTTGGTGATCAGAGGCAGCTGAAGCATCAAGCTGCCATCAGAATAACAGGCTTGTTTCCCCATGGGCACCAGTGGGGCCACCCTGGCCTTGGCACTTGTGCAGGCCAGTGGAGGTCGTCCCCTCCAACAGTGGGAAGCAGAGACCTTCAGCCTCCGACCCCATGGGGGCCCTGCCTGACTGGCCACCTTCCTCCCTGCAGCTGCGGCATGAAGCTGAACCTGGACTACCTGCTGGAGATGCTTTGGGAGTATTTGGCCCTGACCTGCATCTACACCAAGAAGAGAGGACGTGAGTGGGCAGCCTGTGGCCCAAGAAACAGGCTGAGCCTCCCGCTGCCCAGGGGGCTGCCAGGCCTGCGCACAGCGCCCAGACGCTCCAGTGCCAGCCCAGCCCAGCAGCACTTTTCCCATCTCAAAGTTAGGCACTGCTCTCCACCTCAGCCTGAGCCCGTAGGGCAGAGAATGCCAAGTTCTGGTCTTGAGCGTTCCCTGGGGGTCAGGGAAGGCTGTGGTCTAAGGCTGCCTGGAGTCCCCACCAGCCATAGCACTCACTGACCTCCTGACCTTCCCCTAGGGGCAGGCCTCACGTCAGGAGTTTTAGGCAGCTGAATCCACAGGAGCCATCCTATGTCCCCACCCCACAGTATGTACACACACACACACACACACACACACACACACACACACACACGGGACCCAGCCTATGTCCCCACCCCACAGTATGTACACACACACACACACACGTCCCCACCCCACAGTATGTACACACACACACACACACACACACGGGACCCAGCCTATGTCCCCACCCCACAGTATGTACACACACACACACACACACACACACACACACACACACACACGGGACCCAGCAGCTGAGTTTGGGGCAGTTTGTATCAACCTTAACTTTGTCAGCAAGGGGAGAGCCATAGCTTGTCTGACCAGACTCCAACAGCCATTTGCTCCCTGCCTGTTTGGATGCTCCAAGTGCTTTGTCAGGGCTGTCACAGCTGATGGGTGGCAGGCAGTGTGAATCCTGGACTTTGATTTATTTTGATTCTCTGTGTTAAGGTCAAAGTCATAAAAGATGGCACAGGGATCTCTCCTGAGGTGTGCTACATAGCACAGGGGAAGTTAGGCCAAGGCTTGGGAGACCAGAAGGGCTTTTGCAGCCAGCTCTTCCCTTCATGGAAGGAGTCACAAAGCAGCAAGGGCCATGATATGTGGCCGACATGCTCTCCCCATCTCTCCCTGCAGAGAGGCCAGACTTCACAGATGCCATCATTCTCCGGAAAGGAGCCTCTGTGGAGCATGTGGTGAGTTGACCAGGCCTGCGTAGACAAAGGCAGGGAGCTCTGCGGGCCCCTGGGGGCCTTTCTACCTGGGCCACTTCTAGCCAGCAGGGCTGAGCTCAGCTCTCCTCACTCTTGGAAGCTGAGGCAGACTCTGGATTTAGGTAGCCGGGGGTCGTGTCCATACCACCGCTTCCTAAACTGTGTGTGGAGGCTCCATCCCTCTCCTGTGAGATGGGGTGATGCTGCCCACCTCTCTGGATAGTTGGGAGGCCACAATCAATGAGGTCCAGCGTGGAAGGCACTCAGCATGCTGCCTGGCACTGGGTAGATGCCATAAGCAGTGGTCTTGTCACCCTGCTCCCAGGGCTGTGGGCTCCTAAGGCCATTGCCATTCGAGTGTTCAGGTCAAAGAGAGCAAATGCCCTCGGGCCTTTCTGTATTGCTGTTCTCACAGTGGGGCTGGAGCTGGGAGTCCAGGAGGGGCCCCCAGACCCCTTCTCCCCTCCTCCAATGGCAGAGCTGGCTAGGGCTCAGAGTTGCCACCTCCCATGGCCCCCACTCAACCCCCCCACCTGGCCCGCCCCTCCCTGCCCCCACATCCTGCCCCCAACCCAGGATGACTTCAGATATTTCCTGCACTCAACACAGCTTTATTGAGCATCAACACTCAATGAAATAGCTGCAGTTCCTGTCAGACTGAGTCCTTTGGGATCAGAAAATGCCAGGCACCCAATCCCAAAGTCGCACATACAGGTGGGGTGGGGTGTGGTGGGGTCCAAGTCTGCACACAGGTCAGGAGGGCAGCTCAGAGGTGACCCAAGCTGGCTTGTTGAGCAAGGGGGGTCTGGCAGTGTAGAGTAGGGGTAGGCTGGGTGCAGTGGCTCACACCTGTAATCCTAGCACTCTGGGAGGCCAAGGCAGGAGGATTGCTTGAGTTCGGGAGCTTGAGATCAGCCTGAGCAAGAATGTGACCCTGTCTCTACGAAAAACAGAAAAATTAGGTGGGCATGGTGGTGGACACCTGTAGTCCCAGCTACTCGGGAGGCTGAGGCAGGAGGATCGCTTGAGCCCAGGAGTTTGAGGTTGCTGTGAGCTAGGCTGACGCCACGGCACTCTGGCCGGGACAACAGAGTGAGACTCTGTCTCAAAAAAAAAAAAAAA